>JAJHUR010086572.1:0-15542 GCA_027495735.1 Lutjanus campechanus
TTTTTTTTTTTCTCAGGTTGGTCTGGTTGCTAGGGAGCTACTGTATTTGGCTTATATAACAGTGGTTCCCTGTTGTAAAAGGCTGTCTGACAGCAAGGTAAAGTGGAGAAAATATTCTAAATATACACTGTAACACACATAGATCTTTTTTTTTAGGTGGACCTTTTTTGTAAGTGGCTAAAATACATTTTGTTGCTTAGCTTTTGTGCTGGTACTCCTCTCTGCTTCTCCAATCTGGGGGTGTGCCAACCAGCATTTACTCTAGGTAACAGACCCGACAACTGATAAGTTCCTCATACAGCCCTACTTCAAATAATCTTAACTGTGTCTTTATCATTTTAATTTACTGAGGATTAATCAGATGTCATTGCTTTGACTAGGCGCTAAAGAGAAAATCTTTACTGTTCTGCAGGTATTTACTCAGTTCTGGTAGCACTAATGGCGAGTAAAGCGGAGGTGCGTTACAATCCTGAACTCATTGACCCTGCAAAGATAGCTGAGTATGTGAAAGAGCTGGGCTTCACCGCCTCCGTCATGGAGGACTATGAAGGCTCAGATGGAAACCTTGAACTAGTGGTGAGTCAGTGTATGGTTGTATTGACATTATGTTTGTTGAATGTATCGTGTCTGCTTGATACAGCACACAGTTATTTATTTAGACAGTATGAAATGCATTCATTAACTTCACCATCACTGGTTTAGGAGAATGTCTAATGCATGAGACCTGCTTTTCAGTAGATGAAATGAATCATGTCTGTTCCTCACTTCAAACCCTCTTTAATATATTTTTGTCCCTTTCTCTACTTGACTGCTCCTCTTCACCTTCTTTCAGGTCAGGGGAATGACGTGTGCCTCTTGTGTTCACAAAATCGAATCCAGCCTCATGAGAGAAAAGGGGATTATATATGCCTCTGTTGCCTTGGCAACCAACAAAGCGCACATTAAGTACGACTCGGAAATTATAGGGCCGCGAGACATCATCAAGCTGATCGAGGTATTATTCCTGTCAGTTATTTATGCATTTGTTCAGTTATTTTACTTGTTCATGCAAACCAGAGAATTTGCAACATTTTAGATACTTTTCTATATGAAGTACTCAAATATATAAGTGCATGAAATTTGATCAGTATTTTGACTATTATTTGTAGAATCTGGGGTTTGAAGCATCTTTGGTAAAGAGAGACCGCACTGCCAGTCATCTGGACCATAGCAAGGAGATACGACAGTAAGTAGCAAGAGCTCCGTTTATGTGTTTATCATTTTTAATACATCTCTCAAACTCTGTTCAAGTGGTAAGTGTGTTGTCAGACATCGCTTGAAGCCCTGTTATACCACCAGTTTTTTTGTTTTGAATGGTGACTCGGCAGTTTGTGTCATTTTTTTCTCAGAAGGAAGTTCTGCTTTTGGCAGCTGCTAAAAATGCTTGTATAGGGGTGGAAACGTAGGACCTGTAGACCTCCACATGTATATTAAACTGCTTGGGCCAGGGAAAATGCAAACAAACAACTTGTTTAAGGCTGTCTATGGAGTATAATGGGGATAATGTTTTGAAACTGAAAAAGTGTATAGTTATGAGGAATAGGATGTAAATAAATATCATGAGGAGTGTCATAATTTCTTTTTCTTTATTTGTTATTTCTTGAAATACTTTATGAGCAAGTTCACTGGCAGAAATGTGTATTTAACAATGTGGGTACAGTATATACTGAATCATGACATCATGAATACCATGACCTGGATGATTGAGAACCTTCACAGACATATATGCTGAATTTCTACATTGATAAAAGCACAATGCGTCACAAATACTTGGAGGGAGCTGTCATTTTTCTACATAAAAAGCACTATAACATTTACATTTCTCAACTTATTTCAGTTAGTCATGTTGTATTCAATGATTAATGATCCACATGGATTTTTGGCTAGATATATTATATATCGACAAACTCAGTGTTGTTGGTCTGTTTGTCGTCCTTATTTTGCTTTTCTGTGAGAAATTATTTCACTCAATGACCATATGTTAAATACTTATATATTTACAACTATTTGATAGAATCACCTGTTAAGATTAACACTGAACCTAGCATAGATCAAAAGCAGGTCTTTTAAAAGTTAGTTGGCTTAACAGGGGCAGACTGATTGTCAGGATCCAACAGCTCTCTCGTTCTTCCTGCTGATGCCCCACATCTTAATGCCTGTATCCACTTTTTTCTTCACAGAGGCTCAGTTTTTCAGCCCAGCAGCTTATACAAACTTAGTTCTGGGTTCTTTACCCTGTTGGTAGTTCATCCGATCACATGTCAGCTTTCAGGCACTTTTCTGTTGTTTGCGAGCAGACAGTAATGATGAGAAGCGAAGGAGAGTGATACAATTTTTTGCCATCAGGTGTTGGCAGAACTTAATTACGCTCCCTCTCTGTTTGATGAAGTGATGAAGAATCTCCATGTACCTTGGTTTTGCTCCTCTGAACGGAGAATTAAAACCTACAATCTGTTTCTAATACACATCTGTTTCTGCTCTCAAAGGTGGAAGAAATCTTTCCTAGTGAGCTTGATTTTCTGTGTGCCTGTGATGGGCATGATGATCTACATGATTATCATGGACCACCAAATGAATTCTTCACATCGTCACAACGCCACAGTGGAGGACCGCAACCAATACCACTCCACCATGTTCCTGGAGAGGCAGCTGCTGCCAGGCCTTTCCATCATGAACCTCCTCTCCTTCGTCTTCTGTGTGCCTGTTCAGGTAAATCAAAGGATTGACTGCACTTCCAGGAGACATATGAAAATTTCAGCAGCACACACACATTTAAAAGGAGGAGGCACTCATTTGGGAGAGAGGAGGGAGTCTGCATGAAATGTTTGTGGTTTAGTGAATACAAGCTTTTCTGTTTTTCCTCTCTTTAGTTTATTGGAGGTCGCTATTTCTACATTCAAGCCTACAAAGCTGTCAAACACCGATCTGCCAACATGGATGTGCTAATAGTTCTGGCTACTTCCATCGCCTTCACCTACTCGCTGATCGTCCTAATAGTGGCCATGGTGGAGAGGGCAAAAGTCAACCCCATCACCTTCTTTGACACACCACCGATGCTCTTTGTCTTCATCTCACTGGGACGCTGGCTGGAACAGATAGCTAAGGTTTAGATCATTATTTAAATGTGTGATATTTAATGTCCATTTTTGGAAATGTTCAAACGAAGGCCCTAGATTGAATTTATTAGCCACCTGTAAATTGTTTTATGTTCCTTTTTCATCCATACAGAGCAAGACATCTGAGGCTCTGTCCAAGCTGATGTCTCTCCAAGCAACTGAGGCCACAGTGGTCACTCTCAGCAGTGACAAGTCTATTCTCAGGTATTTGTTTTTCTCTTTGCTCGTTTTGTTACCTTTCTTATCTTTAGTTGGTTTTAGATTACAGCATATCTGAATGTTTGCAGTGGAAATGTCAGTAGATAGGTCTAAAATGGAATAACAAGGACTGCATAAACAAGCTGCGAGTGACTTTCCACAGAAGAACAGGACAAATATTTTTGTCAGAAATCCTGCTGAGAGAAATCTGGCTTAATGATGTTGTGAATAATTATTTGCTGGTTTGAATTATATAATTAAAGCAATGGTGTGGCAGTAGTTTAGCATTGTATCGGCGCGGTATTATTTTCACTACTTATATGGTTTTGTATCTATGTATGTTCCAGTGAGGAGCAGGTGGATGTTGAGCTGGTGCAGAGGGGTGATGTTGTGAAAGTCGTTCCTGGTGGGAAGTTTCCAGTAGATGGGAGGGTCATCGAGGGACACTCCATGGCCGATGAGTCTCTTATCACAGGTTTGTCACCCATTAGTGTTGAATTAGGACTAAGTGTTATATGCTAAAATGTAACGCACACACACTTCTGTTATGATTGGTCTCAGGGATGTGTGTCTTTGAAACCGTTTCAACATTTGAAAACGAATGAGCTATTTGTTAGAGTAGGGTTGCAAATTGTAAGCACCTTCCTTAATCAGTCACTGGTGACATTAAAAATCAGTAAACCATTATTTCAAAAAATATTCAGATTTGTTCCTACCAATTGATACCATAGCAATATCGCACCAGCGTCCATCTCCACAACTAAACTACAGTGTTAAGCCTCTTCATACCTAATCAACAACACTCCCAAATCAAGACTGTGAAAAAGAAAACAACAACAATGTCCCCATTAATCTACTTTACTTTCCTTTCTTTGTACATCTTTTTAAACTGTCTGATATTTTTACTTTGTTTGATTTCTTCCTCCAGTCCATTCCACATCATCATCCCACAAATTGATATTCACATGCTTGTAAGATTGGTGCAAATACAGCTTTGTTTTGAATTCAATTTTAAGGTATCACCCTCTCTGTCCAACATTTTTTGCTTTGTATGTAGCAGTGAATACTCAAGCATGCTTTCTGTCATTGCATTCCACATAACATTCTCCATTGTTGAAATCTTCAGTTTCATGTGTCTTATATTTTTTGTCTATTGTTGCTATGTTAACAGTTAACCACAACCATTATAAGCCTGAATTTGTCCCATTATTGTTATCAGTATTTAATCAGAGAATAATTTTAGAATATGAAAATGTCAATTGGCAGTCTCTGATTATTATTTGAGTTGTGGTTCTTGTCAAACACCAGATGACCTGCTCCTGTTTTCTGCTGCTGACCAGCTGTTGCTTTGCGACTGCAGGCGAGGCCATGCCGGTGACGAAGAAGCCCGGGAGCACCGTGATCGCAGGCTCCATTAACCAGAATGGCTCTCTGCTCGTCAGTGCTACACATGTCGGCATGGACACCACGCTGTCTCAGATTGTCAAACTGGTGGAGGAGGCTCAGACTTCAAAGGTGATTTAAGTGGTTTGAGATCTGCTCTGCTCTGTGTTTAACGGCTTTGATGTTAATTGATCAGGTGTTAAATTTCTAACATTTTCCTTTTTTTAGGCTCCCATTCAGCAGTATGCAGATAAAATCAGTGGCTACTTTGTACCCTTCATTGTTGGCATATCTGTCATTACGCTGATCGCCTGGATCATCATTGGGTTTTTAGACTTCTCACTAGTGGAGAAGTACTTTCCTGTAAGTCTTTTTTTCAATCTTGATATGTGACTGAACCAAGCTATCATTAATAAGCATACTTATTACTACTTAACTGTCCTTTCATCAGTAATATTAAGATTGATTGTAGTTCATTTGCAAGAAAAGCCAAGAACCACATTTCTTCTCTGCAGGGTTATGACAAGAGCATTTCTAGGGCTGAGGCAGTGATCCGCTTCGCCTTCCAGGCCTCCATAACAGTCTTGTGCATCGCCTGTCCCTGTTCCCTTGGCTTGGCAACCCCGACAGCTGTCATGGTGGGCACAGGGGTTGGAGCCCAGAATGGCATCCTGATCAAGGGGGGAGAGCCACTTGAGATGGCGCATAAGGTGTGTTGATGATGATATTCTGACACCCCTATGAAGTCAGCCAATTATGCAACAGACCAACTGTCAATTTGAACACATTATGAAATGGTTCTGGTTTCTTCGGTTACACAGCCACATTAGTCTTGATATTCAATAGCACAAAACATTTAAAATTCAGTCTCAGTGTATTTTTATCATATGTTCTTGTGTGGGCAGGTCCAGTCGGTGGTGTTTGATAAGACTGGAACCATCACATATGGTGCTCCGAAAGTTATCCAAGTCAAAATTGTTGTGGAGGGGAACAAGATGCCTCGTTCCCGACTTCTGGCCATCGTGGGTACAGCTGAGAACAACAGTGAACACCCGCTGGGAGCAGCTATCACCAAGTACTGCAAACAGGTTGGTCTGCTACCTCAAATTTAACTTCCACGTGTATCAGATCACTAGTCCACCACCTGATCTAGATTCATAAACTGTCATATTAAACATCCATCACCGTTTTTCCTTGCAGGAGCTCAGCACAGAGTCTCTTGGATCCTGCACAGACTTTCAGGCGGTTCCAGGCTGCGGCATCCGATGTCAGGTCAGCAACACAGAGACGCTGCTGAAACAGGCGGACAGCGACAGTGAAGATAACAACCAGCGCAACAGTGTCCTCGTCCAGATCAGTGACACCCGGATGTCCACCAGCTCCCATCCACTCATCATGGACCCACAGCCACTAAGTATGTTAGGAAACATTTTACTGTAGTTATGTACTAATTGCAGTAAATGTCATTCACCTTTGTGTTTCCTTGCTGTTGCCTAATCTCAGCTGATCTCTGTGTGTAGGCCTCGTCCAGACAGCCACCTACGTCGTCCTGATTGGCAACAGAGAGTGGATGAGGAGGAATTGCCTGCAGGTCAGACCAGATATTGATGAGGCCATGACGGACCATGAGCGTAGAGGACGCACTGCTGTCCTGGTAGCTATAGACAGTGAGTAGTACTGTTCAACATGAGATTTAATCTTTTATCTCTTTACCTGCATTTTCTGACTGACTGTGAAATCCCAGGGGGACTTCACGTGACTTAGAAATTACAGCCCACACCTTTGTTTTATGTAGCATATTTGCACAGAATAAGCAAACTCTGTATTACACTCAAATTTACTGACATTGTCCCATGAATATGGTGTCCAAACACTGCGTAACATCATTATTTTAGATGCAGAGCATGTGTTCTCAGCAGCCAGATCTTCTGCATGTGTTACAAAAAGACATTTGTAGCTAACCTTCTCTGTCATCATCATCACTCATTTTAAATGTCATTATAGCCGATCTCACAGCTGTTGGCTGCTGTTCAACGTATTATGAGCCATGATCAAATTTCATACTTGTTCACTTGTCTGACGAATGAAAACAAATGTTATTTAAAAAATTACAACCCTAATCACAGAGATGCCAGTGCGCACTGGACTAATGTTATCACAGGACTCTGTCTTTTGCAAAGTAAAAAATTAAACTGCAAATCACCCACCATATTTTAGTTAACACAGACATGGCAGATTCACACTGGATTAAGATCACAGACAGCCTCGCAATTATTACAAATTACTAGAGGTGCCCTAGTAGTACTAGTCCCATGTAAATAGGGCTTTAGAGTTATGTTCTCATATAAAACTTGTGTAGAGAAAATAAACGGATTCTTATTGTTACGCATTTTAATTTGTTCATAGATCAGCTGTGTGCAATGATCGCCATCGCAGACACAGTGAAACCAGAGGCTGAGCTTGCAGTCCACACTCTGACCAACATGGGTCTGGAAGTTGTGCTGATGACTGGAGACAACAGCAAGACGGCACGGGCCATTGCTGCTCAGGTATGAACAGAGCGGATATGAAACTTTGTGATATGATGAAGATCAATGATTTGTGTAGTATCTTTGACTCGGTTGTTGGATATCGTCAGTTTAATGATGAAATTTTTGTTTGGTCATTCATATCTCTGTTGTAACTGGATTGTTAGAATTGCATCTTATATCATTGGAAAGCCTGTTAATTTCCATTTACAATGATGTCCAATTTGTGAGGATTGTACAGCACGCTGAGCTGATCCCACAAGTGTCCAGTTGGTGTATGGAGATGACATGGAGAAAGCTATGCTGATTGTTGTATCGACTGAGTTACAGCTTTTGCTGGGGGTGCTATCAGGGTGTGACGGCAGCATCTCCATCACTAGCAAAACAAGGCTTGTCACCACTGAAGGCTAACAAGATATCGGAATGAGATTTTGCAGCCAGTGGCAATCCCATATCTTTATAATTTGGCACCTAACCACATCCTCCAAGATGACAACGCTGGCCCCTACAGAGCCGGGTTCATCACAGACTACCTCCAGAATGTGGGAGTAGAGAGAATAGACGACCTGCCAACAGCCCAGACCTCAACCCAACTGAACACTTGTGGGATCAGCTTGGGCGTGCTGTGTGTGCCAGAGTGATCAACATAGCCCACAGCAACAAGTGACCAGGCTGGTGGACATCATGAGGAGGAGGTGCCAGGCTGTTGTAGCTGTGTATGGTTCTTCCATCCGAGCTATGATATGATATGATAAGATACAATATGTCTTACTTGTTTCTTGTTACTGATAGAGTTCCATCAGCCAATCCCCCAAACAACTCAAAACAATAGAGTCAGTACCAACAGGAGGATACTCTGTTTGACATTTGCAGGGAAATTTGGCACAGTTTACTTGGGTCCCACCCACATAATCAGCTGTGCTGCTCATCCCACAAATGCAGGAGCCTTACAAATAGGACATCATTATAAAGGGAAATGAACAGGCTTTCCAGTCATATTAGATGCAATGCTAATAATACAGTGAAGAGATACGATCGACCAAACTCAAATTTCCAAACCTCTTTTGATGAGTTTATTTTGAGAGTGAACATATGTGCTTTCATACATATTCAATATAATGGGGAAGAGTAATGTGGTTTGAGAAAGAGACATTAGTAATGTTGATATAAAATTATAATTTTGCAGTCAAAACAAAAACAACAACAACGCGCATACCACAATCTTACACAATATCTTGACTCATTTTCTTTTAAAGCCACTTTATAATTGCTCAGAAATATAAAAAACTAGCCATGTTGCAGAGATCTAGTATTTTTTGGTTTGTGTGTTTCTGAGCGGTCTGTCGGTGTCTCCCACAGGTGGGTATCAGGAAGGTGTTTGCTGAGGTGCTGCCCTCCCACAAGGTGGCCAAGGTGGAGCAGCTGCAGCAGGCAGGAAAGAGAGTCGCCATGGTGGGTGACGGTGTCAACGACTCACCTGCCCTGGCCATGGCTGATGTGGGCATCGCCATAGGAACCGGGACAGATGTGGCCATAGAGGCGGCAGATGTGGTGTTGATCAGGGTGAGAATTTAAGCTTGGAGGATATTTGATAGTCTGTCATGAATTCACGTCTCTGGTCTATATGTTGCAGCTGTTCAGTAACATGAAAACGTCAAACACAACACAGTATTGCAGAACACTCAGTATAAAATACAGCATCATGATATGTTGGCCATTATAACAAAAGTGTTGTACATATTTTGTCACAGTATGTCATAATATTTGTATAACTGAAGAGAAAAACATACCTTTCCATTTTAGAAGTACTGCAACTTATTCAAAAATACAGAAGTCGGTTAGTATGTAATTATTTATTCACTGCATTTTGAAGTGCTTCCTATTATTATTTATTTTCATTTTATTTTAGTTGTCTAAAAATCAGCAATGTGCAATAAATGACAGTCTTTAAAATTTTAATACTGTTGTACTTATACAGAGTCCCAAAAATGCTTTCAGATTAAAAGTAACTCTACTTACTAAACTTACTCTACTTACTAAATAAAACTGTTGCCTTTTTATCTGAAATGTTAACTTTGCAGAGGGGATGTTACTCATAAAGTGGGTTTAATTTTATTACAAAGCACAATTTATCTGTAATTACCTATTATCCTGTTTTTGTCATCTCTTCAGAATGACCTCCTGGACGTGGTGGGCAGCATCGACCTCTCTAAAAAGACAGTCAAGAGGATCAGGATCAACTTTGTTTTTGCTCTCATCTACAACCTGGTTGGCATTCCTATCGCTGCTGGTAGGTGTCTGCAAAAGGTTTATTAAGATGATGCCGTCACACTGACAGTCATCTTTGCTGTAATCTCAAGCACAAACAGCAGCAATATGAGCTCTGTGTGTCCACAGGTGTGTTCCTTCCCATTGGTCTGGTGTTACAGCCGTGGATGGGCTCTGCTGCGATGGCTCTCTCGTCCGTCTCTGTGGTTTTGTCGTCCCTTTTACTCAAATGGTAATGAGATATTTAAAGCTTTGTTGAAGTTTTTTTCTTCTCTGTGCTTTGTTTTTCTCCCTTTTTGAGTATATTCCTCTGATTTTTTTGTTGTTGTTCTTTGGGAAATTCCAGAGTGCAGAGTTAATGTTTTTTGTTTTTTTCCCCCTTACTTGCCTGGTTGACCAAGTGGGTTAAATCAACTTGCCCAAGTCAAGTATTACTGGTAATAATATAGCTGTGATAGGCCAGTATTAGCTAAGGAACTGTAACGTAGCCCAGTTTCCCCAGGATCAATGAAGTATATCTGATTCTGATCATTCTCTCTTTCTTTCTTCCCATGTTGTTTAGTTACACTAAGCCCACTGCTGAGAAGCTGGAGGCCAGACTGGGTAACAACAGGCGGCAGGGCAGCCTGTCCGAGGTCAGCGTCCACATCGGCATTGGTGAGATGCGTCGTCCCTCCCCCAAACTCAGCCTGCTGGACCGCATCGTCAACTACAGCCGTGCCTCCATCAACTCCCTGCGCTCTGACAAGCACTCACTCAACAGCCTGGTGCTCAGTGAGCCCGACAAACACTCACTGCTGGTGGGGGAGGCGCATTGTGAGGAGGAGTTCTGCTGAATGTGTAAGGCTCACGCGGCCAACAGCGGCTCTTTTATACTGAAGTAGGCAGTCACTGCATTTATTGAAGGCCGGGCAACGCTAAGCTGAAAGGCTAACCCATCCATCTGCTGTAGGTGCCTGAGGGCAGCACTGTTGACTTGAAGAAAGCTTACCACCCCTCCTTGTTTTCTTTTAGCTTGACGAACTGATCACATGCACTTCATAGCACCCCGGGGTGATTTCCTCTCTTTCGGTTGCACACTATCTTCTGTTGAGGTCACTGCCCTCGGGCAACACTCTCCATCCCTTTGACTCTCCTCTGACACTGTGTGTGTGTGCGCAGGGGTGTGAAGCGTCTTCAGAGCCTTGAAGCAGGTGTCCACATCCAGGAAGCAGAGCGATGATCTGAGCTCTGCCACTGTGGTCATTTGCCCGTACAATCTTTAACATCGATCCAAAGACATTTTAACAGTGTTGCCCCTTGTAAGAGTGGACACTACAGAGTTTTATTTTCACTAATTTTCCTTAAATGGAAAATTACAATAACACTGTTGTGTAATTATATTCCAGAGTATTTATATTACCCTTATTTATCTTTTTTCATTATACAGTATCTTATGTGACAAATGAAGTTGTTGAATCCAAATGCCTATTTTCATTTATCTCCCAAAATGTGTAATTACTGAGATAAAAGTCCAGTGTGTAAGATTTAAAGGGGTTTATTGGCAGAATATGGCAGTTTTAGTTACCTTAGAATGACCAGATTATATCTACATAGGATGCGGGTCCTCCTCCATAAACATCGCCATATTGCACCAGCCAGAACAGACAAATCAAGAAGTAGCTCGAGATCTGGCCTCTGCAAATTTTGCGGCCACTGTGGGTTCTCTTACACCGGGGGTCAGCAACCTGCGGCTGTTTTGTCCCTCTCAAGTGGCTCCATGTGGCTTTGACTAAAAATTATATGTAAATGAAAAATGGTTCTTTTTTTAAACATTGTTATTTTCATTTTTCATTGTTTTAGGCCAAAGTGATTCTTAATTTCTCCAGTTGTAAAAATGTGTAGCCTGCAGGGCTTAACAATAAGGATTGGAAGCAAAATGCCACGTTGGGCAAGAAAATCTGGCAACTCACTTGTCCGATAGGGTAAGTGGTAGAAAAGAATTAAACTATGTAACTATTAATTAATCTTTAAAGTAATTTTTCATGCAAAAATGGCAATGTTTTTGTCAGCCTCTCAAATATGTAGGATTCTCTGTGTTAATTATTAAATTAAACTGAATATCTGGGTTTTAGAAACAAGACATTTAAAGACATCACCTTGGACTTTGAAAAACTGGGACAGATATTTTTCACTCTTTTCTTACATTTGTATAGATGTTGGATCTCTAGGTTAAATGTGACGGTTAACTTTACAAACTGACTTTAAACAAGTAGATTTCTGATCCCAAAAATAATAACATTGGACCCTGGCCTATACACCAAATTCAGATGAATTAATTAAAATATCAGTGTAAAATAGAGAATTTAACAGTTGTGACTTTTTAGTTGTGAATTTTGGCCAAAAATGGCTGTTTGGATTGTAAAGGTTGCTGACCCCTGTGTTTTACACTTGGACAGGGAGGGAGAGACACGGCTAGACCCCACTAAATCCTACACTCTGGTCCTTTAAAGTAAGGCATAAAAACTCAGTCAATCAAAGAAGTCTTTTAACTTGTTGCAAACAGATTTTTGTGCAGAGTGCTAATGGAGTGAGTTGTAATCGACGGTGTTACATAAGTGCCAATTGAAATGCCACCTTGGCAAAGTCTACCACATTCCAAAGATAGCACCGTACACAGGTTACCTTGGACTTCAGGTGCACAAAGCGTGAACAGAAATAAGGTCAACGACTCAAAGCAGAGACTTGAAGAGAGGTTGACTGTGAATTGGTGACGCCAACTACAGAAGATCTTGACATTAGATCTCTCCAGTTGTGTCGACCCTCCGCATCTTTAGTTAGTGATACAAGATGTCTGTGAATGAATGTGAACATTATTCGCTGTTAAATATAAACACAAGCTGTTACATGGATGACATCATTTGTCATCCAGAGAAGGAATTGTGCTGTGATGCAGTTTGTTGTGAAAAGGCCAAATTGTGGAGGCATTTGTGTTCTCAGTGTCGTCGCACTTGGCAAGCTGTTGTTACTGTTTTTGAGAATTTCATTCAGTGATGCAACTCTTTGTTCATTTCTTTGCTTTGTCATGTGATTCATAATATTGCACTTGATCTAAGAAACATCTTTAAGCTAAAAGGAGCAGGAAACACAGCAGACTGAACGCAGCTATGTCCCAGCAGTTCTGTTCAAATTGATGAATTAAGTAGATTGTTTTGTAAAGATCACATTGTGTAACTTGTATAATTGAGATCACATCATTTACATCTTACAATCACATCTTACAGACACCTACTGTTAAAGGGACAGTTCATGTGAATGTTTTTCCTTTCACCTGTAGTGCTATTTATCCGACTAGATAATTACCAGCCGCAGAAACGTGTCTTCTCTAGAATATAATGCAGCTAGATGGCACTCTCATGGTCCTCAAAGTGACATAAATACATTTGAAAAATTCAACAGCAGTGTGTCTTTCCAGAAATCATGACCCAGTTATTCAAGATTAGTTTCATGTAGGAAGTACTTTCTTACTAGTAGAAACTTTCTTTCTTTCTAGTAGAAAGTACATCTCTACGGCTGGTATCTCCAAAACTCAGCAACGTGTAGCAAAACAATTTAGATGGATGAATAGTAACATAGGCATAGTTAAAATATGAATTTTTGATTCGGGGGATGAACTGTCCCTTTAAACTGTCTATGCTTTATTTTTTCTCCTGTAAAATTAGTGCAAATTTTTTTGCATTGCTGTCTGCTTTTTCAAGTCAGGAAATAATCAGCTATTCCTTTAAGTTCTGGGTCTCAAGCACTCTGGTATTTCTTTTCTGATGATGTAAAGAGCCATCAGTTTATCCTGCCATTTTCCCATGATGCATTATGTTCTGGAGCAGCCACAGCTTGCTGAGTGCAGTTATGCCAGTCTGTTGTTTTTGTGCATTGCTTTGTAAATACGTCCATAGGGCTTTAGATCTGTGTGCAGGTAAAAGAAGCAAGTCCATGTTTGCAGTCTTTCTTAGTTCTTCTGAACATAATGTGCCTTGGAATAAAACGCCTTTGTAACGTCACTCGACTGTGTGTCTGTTTCAAACCAGAAGATGGCGCTGTGGAGCTGTCTGCTGCACCAAAACATGATCAAACAGCACCAGGCACAAGATTTCATCAACTTTATTTCATCCAGTAAACATCACATCACCCCAGTGTACTGCAAAACAATCAAATACTATTTTTTATCATAATGTTCCTTTTTAAAAATATTCATTGTAATTAATGCAAACTGTAATGACTTATTCCTCTTGAATGGATTTGTATCGCTTTGGCTATAGTGACATTTCATATGATTTGGTAGATTGAAACATGTGAACGTGTCATTCATTAGGAAGTTAATTTATCATTTTTGTTAGTTTTCATTAGATTAGATTACAGTAAGAGGTTAAAGGGAATAATAATCGTAAATGTCCACATAAGGACAAGGTTCGTATTTCTTATCTGTTCTTAATCCCTCGCTGATCAAGGATGTGCTGAAAAGCATTGGGTTCCAGAAACTGAAGAGAATAAAAATGTGCAGCATTTGAGATACGTTACAACATTGTGCTTTTCTGGACTAACACACCGCAAACAGCTGTAGTTGGAAAATGCTACATTCAGTTTAACCTTGAACACTAGAATAACAAACTTCACTTCAAACCAGCTAGGGAACAGCTCCGACTCCAACAAATCTGTCTGGAAACACTGACGATCTAAAATAAAGTTACTTATACAGCAATATATGCAAGTAGATTTACAGTATATTAAACATTAAACACCTTACAGAAATTACACATCATGATGAGCAAAAAGATGCAATGAAATCAAATCAATGTTCACAAGCATTTTAGTTTGAAATGTAAACATTCCCATTAATTGGACCAAATGATTTAAACACACACTGGAAATCTTTTCTAAAATCTTTTTTTTTTTTCTCTTAAGTTAAGGTTGGTCAAAGATTTGCCACTGCTTGTAATTTTTGTGGCTTCAAGTCTGTCTTTTTCACTCTCGTTCCCTTTCTTTCTTTTTTTTTTTTTTTTTTTTTAAAATTTTTTTTTTTTTTTTTTTTTTTTTTTTTTAAGAAATGTTTATTGATAAGTCTGGCATGTCGCTGTACAGTCTCTCTGATGTGATACTGGCCTGAGACAGTATTACAGAAACTTCTTAACTTGCAGATACTACCTTAACAGTTTGGTAACTTTGGTTAATTGGGGTTATGACCTGATTTAGGAAAAAAGCCATTACACATGAACAGTTTTTAAGTCAACGGTCTTATCCTAACTTAAAGACCACCTCCAGTGGAAAATCAAGTTGTTGTTTTTTTACCTTGATAACATGTCCAAATGGTGTTTTTCATTTTCGTTACAAGACATATCAAATGGATTCATTAAGGCTGGATACGTGACGTCATAATCCTAAGGAACCAATCCTGGTAATCGAGGGGGTGGCACTATACATGCTGTTTCATTAGTGGTGATGCCCAGCCCACAGGGGAAGCCGGATGTAACTAGTTACTGTGATTAGCGAGAAAAACAGGAAAAGCCAAGTGCAGCTACTTGGGGGTTGAGGCTGGGGCCGGGGCTTTTATTGCTTTTACATCATGGACACCAGACAGGGCGGGGACTCTGCAAGCTATCTTACCCCAATCACTTTCTTTTATTTCCCAAGCTGGCATTGTTCAGTGTTGCCAGATACAAAATACAGCAACATCGACTACGACTTTAAAATTATCGTATTTTGACAAAATATATTGTAGATACATGAACAGCCTGGGCAGGGGTCAGGATATTACACTAAATGGAAAGACCCAGACAGTGTCGCTGCTCTACCAGCTGTTTGATCAGTGTGGTGCTGATGTGACTGAACAAGGTTTTATTGCAGGTTTATGGAAATGTCAAAATTACTGTACATTTTGCACATTTTTTGGAATTACTTATCATATATTGTACAGGTGGTAAAATTATGGTGCAAATACGACGTTTTTGCCACTTTTTTTTTTTTTTTTTTTTTTTTT
>JAJHUR010086573.1:0-38945 GCA_027495735.1 Lutjanus campechanus
AATGACGGGACATATACAGACGTATACAGTGACGTAATGACGTGGCTCTCTGGCCGGCACCCGCTTGTGGAAAAGCAAACGGTTCTCAACCCGTTCGCACATTGAACCAACCGCGAACCGGCTCTAGCACCAGCACTAGCACCAGCCCTGGAACCAGCTTGATGGAAAAGGGGGAAGAGAAACTTAGGGCCATGCCTGTGCACTGCTCTTAAATAGAGGTGAGACTGTTAACTATACATGTGAATAAAGTGAGGAAAAGGCCACACCTTGGACAAGCTGCACAAAGATGATATTTATGCTTTATTGGTTTCAGTTTAAGAACAAATAACAAAGGTTAATAGGATGAGGGGTTCATGGTTGGTTTGCCAAATGCATCTGGTAAACCTGCCCACATCTGATAAAGAGCGGCACACACCTGCTTCGCTACGCTTTTCTATGGAAAACATCCGGGACAGTCTCCCACACAGGATATGACAGTTCCAAACAGAGCTAAGTAAATCCTTATAATTCAGTTAGGTAGCAGAATCATAATTCATTTTGCCTGGTTATGTGTTTGAAGGAGCTCCAGGCAGCCACATAGATGGAGGTTGGGCAGGAGCTATCCGAGCAATCAAGTGGAGGGATCAAGAAGGAGGGCAACACAATGGCTGTAAAGGTACAGTAGAAAAGAAAAGTACACATATAATAATGAGCAACTATTCTATATATTAGAATTCTGCACCACATGGATTATGTGATTAAACTAGTCCTGTTCAGCTTGTTGTATTGTTCATTCTTGATACTATGGAAATGTCATTGCAGCATTTAGAAATCAATATTCATGTATTTTACAAACAAATTATTGCTGCCAGGTGCATTTTTGCAAACTCAGTACTACATACACAAAAGAGTAATAATTAATATCTTTCTGTTGACATTTATCCTACTTTATACTCAGTCTCTGTACTATGAAATAAAAATTGCCTGCTACTTACTTTTTGTCTTCAGTTTGCCTCTGTGGCTCTAGAAAGGTTTATGGGGGCAATTACTGCCTAAGGCAACTCAAGATTTACTAAACAAAAGATAATAAGAGAGCTGATATGAGGATTTACCTGACGTGATGTACTCTCAAAGAGGTTTAGTCTGTCTGTGTTTTATATGACCTTTGGCAGGTTAGAGATAAGATTTCTTTATGGAACAATAAGATGCACTCATTTACTATCTAGCATCACTGCAACAGTACATAAGATAAGATAAGATAAGATATTCCTTTATTAGTCCCACAGTGGGGAAATTTTGAAAAATACAACAGGCCTAATATCTAATATTCATGTAATGTACAAGACCAATGTTGTTGTTTTGCTGTTCATTTTCCAGGGCGTTACGTGCGAGATATCTGCATCTATGGAGTGAAAGACCTTCCATGGATCATCAAGAAGAACAGCATGTTTGCCAATAAGTTTGAGAGTAAAACCTTTCCAGAGGCACTAGACTGCTTGGAGCAGTGGCAGAGGAACAAGGTGTTGAACCAGGCAACTGTTCCCATAGAGTCGTCGTGGCTGCTGGCCACATATGACAACTCCAGTAGCAGCAATTTCAACAGCAGTGCCGGAGCATGAAATCTTTGTTGGGTTCCTCAACAAAAGTCGGACTACATGCAGTTCAGATTTTTTGCACCTGTTCAGTGTCTGAATGTCAGAAATGATCTGAGAATGGCAGGATGATGCACTGTGCACGTCCAGACTCTGTAGTGCGTCTTCTGTTCAAAGATGTGTTTGTCTATTTATGAAACTGTAAGATAGCTGTTCTTTTTGACAATCAGAGGACAGTGTATATGTCAGATGACTAAAATATCTTTACAGTAAGCCAGTGCAGTTAAAGCAAAAGTACAATCTATCCTATTTAAAAAAATATTAAATTATTTGAAAAAAAACACACTACACAAAGTATTAAATAAACTACTGAATACATATTTTAATTTATTTAAATGTTAATAATATTGTTTAATTTAATATTGTTCAGTGTGGTCAATTTAATTAATTTAATATTGTTCAGTGTGGTCAGTTTAATTTTGGTGATAAAACTATTGTCTGTACTTCTGTGTTTAAGGATTTATTGGGGAGTAGCAGGCCTAAACAAATAAATAAAGTCAATGATGAAAAACGTTTCTCTACCATTTTCCCTTCTTAAACAAGATCACGAGTCTATTTACAGATGGCGGCTCTGTGAAGCTGCAGAACAAAATGCTAACACTGGTATGCTAACATGCTCAAAATGTATATATTTCCCAGCACTTTTATTGGCAGATCAATTTTATTAAAGTGACCAAGTCCAAGAACTGCTTATTCTAATCAGTTTAGGTAAACTTCATCACTTCACATCTTACACACATAATCAAGGCATAGAAACCTGCAGGATTCTTGCAGGATTCTTGCAGGTTCTTGCAGTAAATTTTGCTATTCATCATGGGACTGGGACAGGACAAGAATAAAGTCAACTAAAGCAGGCAGGAGCAGGAATCATAACAATAGGTCAGTTTTTACATATTTATATATGCAGTTCCAACGTGAATAAATATTATTTTCTTTATTTAGAAAATAATATAGTCATACCGTTGTCTTTTTCAATTATTTTTTTTAATTTTCTCCTGTCTGCTCTTGTGGCTGGCTGCAGCCACCTGACCAGTGGATGATGTGTGTGGACTGTGGATTGATAGGAACTGGATGGGACGGTGTCATTCTTGTGTGACTGGGATCATGGGACGGGAGTATTTTTGTGGAGAAAATCCACTCCTGTGTCACAAAGATGAATTAAAAACCAGGAAGTCCACTGTGAAGGGGTATTAAATATATGAACGGAAAAAAACAGAGTTCACCTTTGAAAAAAGAGGAACAGGGAGAAAGACAGACAGATGCCCTATATCAATGCCAGGCCTATGACTTAGACTCTGAACCTCATCAGACTATTCTAGTCTTGGCCTGTAGAGCAGTTTGCAATTAAAAGTGTCATTTCATGTTACAGACTACTAAGACAGATGTAAAAGTAGCCCTCTCAATGCAATGAAAGATAAAAACTGCAATGGTTTACACTTTTCAAAGCACTGGTAGAAAAGAAATATGACTATACTCTCACATTCACTGAATGTACCAACAACTGTCTACACTATGACAGCCAAATGTTAGATTTAATAAGAAGCAGGAAAAGTCAAGAACTTATAGATTACCTAATAAGCATATCTTAGCAAACATCTCTGCACAGGGAGTCAGTTTCCCACCAAGAAGCACTGCAATATTTCTAATGGTTTCCGTCCCTATTTCTGGCAAAGTCAAACAACTGATCTGTGCCAAGATGCTTTCACTTCCACTGAACCAACTTTATGCTTCCTGTTATTTCGTAATAGACTGTTCATGAGAAACCATGGTCAGTAGCTTTAAAGGTACTTAAAAATAACAGGTCAGGACCCAAATGGGCCTTCTGCTTCTGCAGGATTCCCATGCGGCTCCATTTGGATCATTGTCAGAAAAAGCTCCAAGAGAGGGACAGTAAAGTCTACAGATGGCTATAGACAGTAGACACATGATGAAAAATAGACCCAGCTAACCTACGACATTACAGTTTTGACTTGACTTGCACCAATTTATCAGCAATGCTCGAAATCGGGCTGGTTTTCACGTAATCGGCCATGACCTGCAACCGGCCGGTCAGTCTAAAATTTGCCGGTCTAAAGCACCAGTCAAATTCCCACTGCGCTGCGGCAGCGAAAAATAACAAAAAACACACACACTAAGCAAACGCATTGCCTCTTCTTTTCGGTTATATGCTAACGCGTTGCAAAGCGTGAGCAGTCCTTGAACCCTCACAATGCCTTGCAGGATACGTCAGCCCTTATGACAGCCTGCCCAGGTCAATAACATCAGCAGAGCACAAACACGCACATATGCAACTCACGGCTTTGGCGACCTACACCATGTCGGTCATATGGAAATTTTTTAAAGCGATATTCCATTTTGCCAGAATAAGCCACTCAGTATGTACTCACCCCTATGCCGATGTGATGATAGGTGAAGGTCTTCAGTTCACAAAACAATCCTGGAGTTTTAGGAGAAACAGGGTAGCAGCCTCATCCAGGTGTGTCCATTAAGATATATATGAAGTCTCGCGAGATCAACGCCATGTTTACATCCTACCGGCTACAAACTACAGTTGACATCGCTGCTAAAAACATGGCGTAAATGGCGTCTTTTGCAGTTAATTTTTAATGTCGCGGCTCGCGGACACTTGGATTACACGACGGGCAAGATGGAGACATTTTGTGTTTGTTTTGTGTTCTTTTTTTAACGTTTTATCCGTGGTCACCATTCACTGCCATTGTACTGGATGAGGCTGCTACCCTGTTTTCTGCTGAAACTCCAGGATTGTTTTGTGAACTGAAGATCTTCACCCATCATCACATCGGCATAGTGGTGAGTACATACTGAGTGGGTTATCTTGTAAAGTGGAGCATCCTTTTAACACACCATACTTCAAATTGTTCTTCATTCTTATCCATCCGAGTAACAGACTGTGCATCTGGAACCACACCAGAGTGCTAGTGTTTTATCGACACTGATAACAAGGTTGTGTATTTACAATGCATTAGCAGTGATAGAACTCTGTATGTGAATGAAATAGGCAGACTCTCTGCCAAACACTGAGAGGTCTGCGATGGAGAGCAGGTTATATTCAGGAAAGATTAAAAGTCTATTAGGAAAATGAAACAATGTTGGAATAAAGGGACTGCAGAAATAATATGATATATTGCTCACCTTGTGGCAGATTTCTGTCTTGACCTCCTTCATGGCACGGTCAGAAAACACACAGCCGCAGGTCTGCAGGTAACAGAACCTGAAAATAGAAACACTGGAGTAAATCTTTTTTTCATTCAGCTTCTGAGCTCTTTATTGTACAAAGTGAACTGTTAATACCTCTGTAGCATATGAGGTAGGGCTGGGTTTTAAAAAAAAGATTTATCAATTCTAATATCATCTATAATCAATCTAAGTACTTTGATGACATGTAATATTGGTATAGATAACAGTTTTGTATATTTTTTTCAACATATACTGTATATATAGAATATATCTTGAATTTCAAAAACATAATGTGATCAACACTGAAATTGCCAAAACTCTAATGAATATTGAAAAGACTTTCCTGATAGATAAGTACTAGACAACAGTAAACTGGGTGCACAAAGTTGTTCTCTAAATCAAATCAAGAAGTTTTGTGTATTATACTTAATGTATTACACTTGACACAGTGAAGCCTTGGCCTCTTTATTGTTTACAGTATATGTTGGTTGTGGACCCTTTACTTATTGTTTGTACCTGTGCTTGCCATTCATCTCCAACCCAACAACAGGACAAATGAACATGCCGCAGTGGATGTCCTCATATCTGTCTCCTTTAGCATTTCTTCTCTCTCCCTCCCACTCAGGGTTATCAGTCAAGTTCAGTTCCTTTATATCCTGCAGAGGGAGCAGATGAATAAAATGCTTTTAGACTTTGACTTTTTAAATAAGAAATATTTTTCATCTCATTTTTAAAAGAACAGCTGGGGCAATATCCATGTTTTATCAAGAGTAGAAAACGTCAGTGGTAACATACCTTGGTCCCACGGATGTGTACTACAGCCTCAGTGTTGGGTCTCTCAGCAGACTTATCCAGGAGGTATTCAATGATAGCATCTTTGTTATAAAGCCTGAAACATAACATGGACCAGACTTTACCACTTACTGAGCTGTATTAAAATATTTAAAATTTGATGGACTGACTGATCATGACTCAATAGTTTGTGGGTTACTGCACTGTTAAACACAAGTCTGCGACACTAACAGAATATGTTTATTCAGTGTCACATCATCAAGCCACCCTGTCTTCATATTTGTACCTAGGCAGCTATTTTTGTTCGCTTGACAATGAACATACAGAAAACTCTCACCTTCCTAGTTCACAGGCAACAATGGGGCGTTTCAGTTTCTCCTGGCTCAAGGCACAGTATTTCCATTTGGCAGCCAACTCTGCATTTTTATCAACCTGGACACATGAGCGGGTATAAAAGAGCAAATCATATACATGTTAAAATTGTAAATTTACTCTATCAGCTTTAGTCTCTGATGAATGATGGGTCCTCATCCTCCCAACACAATGAACATACAAGAGCGACCAACTGAGGTCTCTAAGAACCCCGAGAATAAATCACTTTTACCATAGCAAAACATTAACTTATTTCTTCTCAAATCATTAGTTATAAAATTCTTCTGATATTTAAAAAAATATAAAATATTTAATTATTTCAGGAAAATTACTGTAATTTGCATATCGTGTAAAACAAAAATAGACAGACAGTGTCTGTCTCCTTCCAAATAACTGACCCGTAACCCCCTAACAGACAATAGTTCCAGAAAATAAAAATGCCGTTAACGTTTCTATGAAGTCATTAAGGAACACAATGACTGAAAAAGTCGTAAAAAAGAAATATGACAGAATAAACATACACCACTGGGATCTGCGGATACACAAGTCGTTAGGATGAAGATCAGCGTATGCTAATTCCTCAAAGCTAACATTAGCTGGTTAGCTAGCTGTAGAGTAGTTAGTAAAACTAGCCTACGTGTACATGACACGCCACAAGTACTACATTTACAACTAAATATGTACCTAAAAATAATTGTATTTGTCACTTTATAGCTTTTAAGACACAAAACATAAGCCAGGAGCTAATAACACTCTGTTAGTCTACTAGCAGGCTAACGCTTAGCAACCTACTGTCAGCTTTAGCAATCGTCGCTAGTAGATAAGAATGTGAAACGGAGAAGAAAAAGGCGGAACTTTAACATACCTTCTCGACTTTTTTGGGACCTTTCACCAGCTCGTGTCTTTTGGGAATCGTGCCTCCATCACATCCCATCTTGAAAGCTTACGTTAAAATACCCAGTTAGCTTACTGTGGATAAAGCTGCTAGCAGACAGGAAGTTCTCAAATTGTAAACAAACAACGAGAGAACTGCAGATCGGTCGTGTCAAGATGGGACCCCAGACCGGTGATAGATCTCGCGAGAATAATTATTTTAACTCAGAGCCGGATCTTCCTCTAACACAAACCAAATGATTTCTTCCCTAAACCGAAAGATATCTTAACCACGGGGCTGTAACATTATAAAACCTAATCATTTGGAACAGCGTGCACAACGGAGAAACAACGCTTACAATTATCGCGAGAGTTTAGCAAATCTAGGGTTCTCATCTAGACATAACCCTGTAAAACTCGCGGGATGTGCGATTCATTTCATTGCGCCCTCAAGTGGCTAAATAAGCAAAACTCTAAACTCGATTGGTGTATTTTGAAGCCTCAGCCACAGTGTGGAAGCATCACTCTAAATATCAGTGTACTAGTTTCTGTTCAGCTTGCCAACAGGAACTGAAAGCACACGCACATATTCACTGGCACTCCCACACTTGATACTTAGATATTTAATACTATTGACATCGTCATTGACACGTTATGACAGTATATTATTAATATAAAATATATGTAGCCTATATCTAGTGTTTTTCTGATCTGTGATCACCTGTGCATTCCACAAATAAAGCCTTGAAACTAGGAAATTACAATTACAATTTAAAAAAAATACCCAAAAAATATTTTAGCAGAGGGACATGGAAAGACGAAATTAATAAATGAGCAAAGCAACTAATTACCAGGAGGAACTTCTGATAATTACTTTCTTAAACCAGCACTTACTAGTTTTCTAAAGCACCTTAACCATGCAAGTAAATATGAAAAACATGACACATATGACTTCACTGACTTTACTGCCCATCCATCTATTAAACAACATTTTCAGTCAGCCATTAAACCCAGAACTAGTAAGTGACATTAGTCTGGCTTTCAGGCTTGTTGTCAGAGTGGTCTAAAGATGAAAGTTTCCTTGGAAGATAGTTCAATGAGTGCTAATGAGATCTGTTTCCTGTGCCTTGCAGGCAGCAGATTAGTTTACTATCGACGGTGCTATCCAAGAGCGACCATTAGTTTGGGGAATACCTCAGTGGAGACATCTCTGGCGGCATGACTAATAATGTGTGTGGAAAAGAAGACTGAATAAAAACATAGCATCGGACTTCATTTTGGCTGAGAAAATAGATTTCAACCTCTTTACGCTCACCACACACATTCAGCTACTACTGTGATTCCCAAAATGTAGCAAAATTAACATATATAAACACAAAAACATTTCTCCATTTCGCCTGTTGGTTCGATTGGTTCTTCCTGTAATTTATAAATTGTGTTATGTGTCTTATTGAATTTCCCCCCTTTCTCACACAGAGCTAAATGTTTAGTATGGATTTTCATTAGAGGCAATGGAGTGAAAGCTCTGTTAGCAAACTATCTTTGAGAGAGTGGAGCACCCCAGGCCAATAGTGCAAACCAACACCTCAAGAACACACAATGCACAATGGTCACTGAACAAAAAGAGACAGAACAATGGTCCTCTATCCCTGTCTTGCATGTTTTGCTGTTTTCAAAACCACAGTCTCAGATAGTTGTTTTCCACGATTATGTTGTGTATTCATGTTGGCCTGTACCTAATGCACCTAATCATAAAACATTATTATATAGATCTTTTTAATGTTCATATTTTCAATTCCTAATTTATCTATAAACATCAAACCAAGAATAAGAATGCAATTTTCTACAAAGAATCCTCTTGCAGTATTTGGCATGCAAAAGGTAATCCTGTGTTAAAGATCTGAGTCACTTGAACTGGATGGATACAAGCTGGAGAGGTAGTTGTTTGCATCCAGATATCAAAGCTTCCATGTAACAGAGAGACGTGTTGTTGACACAGCCCAGTTATTGCATAGGTACCCTGAAATTACAACTTCAAAAGCAGGATGATGAAAGTCTTGTTTTTTGTGTGTCCTGAAAAAATTTAATTTCACATTGCTGTACTACATGTACAGTTTTTGAATGAATGTTCAAATTCCTTGGCACTTAGAAGACTAGGTGTCAGGGTAAACAATAAAGTTTGTAGGTCATTAATTTGATGAAATTTAAAGGTGCAATATGTAAGATTTAGCCACCTGTTGAATTCATACTCTAAACAAATAGGAGGCAGCACATCACCAGAATAGTTGCTAACTGCATCTAACTGTAGCTGCTGTTAGTTGTTGTGTTTAGGCCTCTAGGTCAGGAGCTATAGACCACTGAGGAAAGGAACTTTTCAGGGGGACCGGGTAGGGAATGCTGGTGGGGTGTGGTGACTGAATGGGCACCAGAACTATAGCTGTAACCAGGCTCAGCAGCCTCACAGTGAACACGGCTGCACGAGAACCAAACAAGACTGATGCCGGCCAGGCCAGGTTGACAACAGGGATTGAAGCACCAAGGTGATTTACAGCGGCTTCAACCAGGACTCCAGGGATGACAAAGACACAGCAGGTTCAAGAGGGGATAGAAGCATGAAGCAGAAGAGGAGCTAGAGGGAGGCTGGGTGTCAGTCAGCGCCCACCTCTGGAGTGTCAGCCCCAGGGGACAAAAAATTTAATCTGAATACTTCTGGATTACTTCAGAATCAAATATTGATAATATTTCACCTTATAAAAACTGAATGCAGCAACAAAAAACAGTTCCACAAAAAAAAAATCTTTTTAAATGTCTCAAGTAGAGTTGCAAATTTTATGCATTTCCTTAACCAAGTAGAAAATGCTAACAATCAATTAATTAATTAATCACTAATAATTCATTGAAACATGGAATGCATGTTTTTTTTTCTAATTTTGTCATCATTTTGATTTTTTCTAATTTTTCTCTCCACTTTTTGAATTTTAAGTTGAAGTTTAAGTTTCCTTAAACAACATGAAGGCTATGCCAGGCAAAACAATGTGAAATGGGGTATAATTATTGCTATTGCTAAACTATTGATTAGTTATTGATTAATATATGTTTAATTAGCAATTCATCTATTAATGATTAATCATTAACATCCATAATCTCAAAATATTTTCAGTGTAAATAAAATTCTTTTTGTTCTTTTTGTGGAGCTGTTGTCTCAGAAACGCCAAATGTCAGACACACTTTTTATGAGCTATTAGATCATTGGTTATCATTTTAAAAAGTTTCAGAATTTTAAAATATTTTAAAGATGTTGTCAAAAAGGTAATCAAGCAAACCCTGACAAAGTAACAATAATCCAATTACACATTTTTCAAATGTAATCTGGGCTGATTACTTATATTTGTAATGTGAACATGTACTCTGTTACTACTAAACCCTGCTCATTATCACCTTTTGAGTTACAATGTAGTATTGAAGACTGTAAGGAGTGAAGCTTAGCTGGTTAGCATGTTAACTTTTGTATCTCTGCAATAAAATACATAAACATCTTTGACATGATATCAAATCAGTTCTTTACATTCTGTCAATAATTTCAGTTAATTTCTGAGTGTTTCAAATTTAAATTCTTACATATTGTAACATATTTTAACACTTTAAAATTGCAGTGGGCAGATAGAAAAAATTTAACATGTAATTTAGCATCTGACGTGACGGGAATCCAGAGCCAGACTGTGTCACTGCCAGTTCCTACAGATCTCCACTGTTTTGATCACCACCTTCCCCAGTTTTTCAGTTGAATCTGAAGAGTTTGCACAGCTGAAGTGCAGCTTCCTTCCTCTTCCCCAAATCTCCCCCTCTGATTGACCTCCCTACCACACATATCTTCCTGGCCTGCTGTGGTGCTACCCAGCACGGCTGACCCAAAGAAAACCCCAACCACCAAGCACCCATCCAACCTCATGTTTATGCTTCCATGATGAGTCCAACCTGCCCAATCAGACTTCCACTGACTGGCCTTGAACTGAAACTGTATACATCTTAACCATCCCAGCCATCCGAAGCAGCCAGTGGAGACCAAGGCTGCATTAATTGCACGGACCAGCCCTGGTGGTGCACCGAGTCCAATGCATTTAGCGTTTCTAATTGGGAAGGAATTGCTGTGTTTACATTGGCGCTAGTTGATAGAGTTGGACCCTTAGCCCTCCAGCCAACCGAGCTAAAGCCCTCTGAAGGAGAAAAACCAAACTGCCTAGTCCCTGAAATCTCTCTGGACAGAGCTGGAAGGAAATTATTTGGAACAGAGTACAGGGATATTTACTCAGATTTATCAAAGGGGATATTGAGGAGGAGAATCTTTTTTTCATTAGATTTTTCCTTGAATCCATAGGGCACTAATTTGATTACTGTGAATTATAGTGATGCCATACTGTGAAGGAATCTAATACTCTTTTCTCCCAAAGGCTTGTTTTGATTCTAAATGACTAATCTAAAAACAATGGAGAGAAACTTTTGTGTGTAAACTATCATTTCAACCAGATTTGCACATGTTTCCATTGTCAATTAATCTGTTGATTTTTTTTTTTAATTAAAAGACCAGTCTGTAGGATTAAGTGGTATCCAGCCTTGAGTTTGCAGATTGCAAACATCTTGCCTCACCCTCCCCTTCCAAGTGGGTAGGAGAAACTAAGGTGGCCACAAAATTAGCACAAAAAAAAAAAAAAAGCCAAATGTCCTACCTAGAACCAGTGTTTGATATGTCTGTTCTCAGATACTGTAGAAACATGAGTGCGTAAAATGTCAGAAAATGGTGACAAATGTCCAATAATGTCCCAGAACCCCATGTAGTTAAATTGCTTGTTTTTTCAGCTTGTTTGGCTTTGATAGTGGCCGTTGGTTGCACATTCTCCACCGATCCCACTGGAACATGCATCATCATTTTGCTTGGAGAAAAATGATTGGCTAAATTTTTTTTATTATGTTTTTATTATTAGTTTAGTTTAGTCAATTAATTTTCTTATTTATTACTTGAGTTTGAAGTTAAGTAATATATATTAATGTGATTTATTTTTTGTTTGTTTGTTTATTTCTTTGACTTAGATGTCTAGTTCAAGTTTATAATAAAGTCAAAGAATGTTCATTTCTGACTGTGTCAAATTTTAATGGCTTTTATGCTCCAAACTATTATGATTATATCGCCCTTTAAAAATCTACAGTTGGTTGACCTCTATAATCGTCCATGGTGAAATCAATTAATCGATTAACTTTTTCAACCATAATCTTGACCTTCACACTGCATATGCATTATTTTTAATTTATTCAGTCTAATGAATTAATTAATAATAAAAAGTATTACCCTGCTAGAACTGTTCAAACCCCAGAGCACACAAATCCAATGATCCAAAGTGGGATCATATAATATAAGGCCTGTTGTTAAGGCCTTTCATAATTTCCTGTAACAACTACAGTGGATGAAGTGACACCATACTATGTGCACGTAGCCCCACCATGTCAGGAATTTAACGGCAAATTCTACCATCACCGCAACATTTCCCCTCAATAAAACGCCTGCTATATGAACGAATATTTTATTTGTGATTTTAAGTCAAATAGAGGGTACTCAGTCCGCTCTAACACCATGTATCAAGCCATATGCAAGTTCATGTACCTAACATATAATGAGAAATCCAAAACCCTGGAAAAAGCACACCACATCCAACATGAAGACTGCAACGGGTTACCACACACACCAGCCGACCACAATTATTTTCTCATTCCTTTTTCTGTTTATGTTGAAACTCGCATAGCTAAAATTATGTCAGTTGGAAACATTGCCCATAACTAATTTTTCTATCCACTTGGTCGGAGCAGTATGAGCGTGATGAACCCACTAGAGCTTTTACCACATACTGATACAGATTTTTGATAGCTTGTACAGTAAAACATCTCATTTAATCTGGCCTTAAATCATAAACAAGCAATTATAACTTTTATAAGTTTTATTTTTATTGTCATTGTTTATACCATGATCAGGATAAAATTCCAAATTTAAAGGATTAGGGTTTATTATTTTAGGTGATTCCAATTAGATTTGGAAATGCTACAGATGAGTCAGCAGCGAGGATAACAGGTTTTGTCTCTATCTCTCAGCTTTCAGGGAACGACTGTTGAAGAAAAACATGCCCAATGTTGCCATGATTCCTCCAGCAGATGATTGCAGACCATTTTTCCTTGTTGCACCAGCCTGCTGTGTGACAGTTTTAATCCATCGGCTGCACAGAAGTGTACAGCTCAACATTTTATTTACCACAAACTTCACGAAGCACTGGGACCAAGCCGGGACACAGGCCCATGCACCCGCGCACACACACATACACACACACACACACACACACACACACACGCACACACACACAGTCCACCTGAACACATTTTTGCCATCAGCCAGTTTATGATTATCTTTTCCACTGTGGGAAACCAGTCCCGAACACCCGCAGACACAAACCCACTAACAGATAAATGGAGGCACACATGCATTCAGTCTGTATGACACACACACATCCTGAGTCCCTCCTTGATGGCTGTGACCAGGGAAGGAAAGTCTCCATACATCAGCGGAGGCTATATGAGTGGAACAATCGCTTCTGCAACTGGCAGCACAGACTCAGTCACATCTCATTAGCTTGACGGGATGCCCGAAAGGTTCTGACAGCCTCCTGGCTGTGATTGGTGTGGCCCAGGGTGATGGGGACATACCTGTGGCTGCCTTGTGTACTCTGCGGGCACGTGGTGAAGACTAAGCACACGTAGCAGCAGCAGCTGAGGCCTGGCAGCGACGGTAGCTAAGGTTCTGGGTGTCCACGCCAGCCGCCGCCTCACCATACACGTCTTCAGCAATAATAAAACTCACACTCACTTTTTTCTTTCTTACTCTCACTTTCACCGTCTCATGCCCCCTCTCACTCCCTCCTGCCCACACACACTCACATTACACAGACATGAGGGGAAACAGTGGGTGATTCTGTGTACCGCTGTGCCACGATGAGCTCAGTGCTAACTTTGAATGCTAACCAAAAAACCATTTAGAGTGGAGTTATTATTGTGAGTTTATTAACCCGAGTTCTTAGTCTTTAAAGGAGTACTTCAACAGTTTTGGAAAATGCCGAAGTCACTTTCTTGCACAGTGTTACGTGAGAAGGTTGATAAAACTCTTTTGTCTGGCTGAGAAGTTGGAACCAAGTCATTGTTGTGCAAATCACAAGTGAGTCTTTGCGCTCAATTTCCAAGTCAACCCCCAAGTAGCCCCAAGCTTTGAGTTTCAAGTCCTAAAAAGGTGAGTTTCCAGCCTAAATGACATTTTACAGTTACTTAACTGCTTAAGGTTAGCTTTAGCTTTAGCATTAGCTTGCTAACAATGTTAATGTTGATTATTATTATTAATTAATATGAATGAATATTCTTAATATTCTTTGTGCAACTTCAAATCTAGAACAAAGCTGTTGCTTCCCTGCTGTATTTTACCTCCCACACATTTTTTCATGCTGCAGTTAATTTTTTGTTGATCACCTCATGGTTTTTTGTACGCGAACAAAATTATATTTGGTATCATTTTTTCCAACTGGAGCTCAGCAATGTAGCATTAGTTCTTCATGGTTCTTTCCTACGATGTGATTGGATGCATCATATTTATGAATCAAGTCTGTCCAAGTCATGTGACTCGAGTCTACACCTCTGTTGGCTACAACCAGGCAACCACTTAGCGTAAAGACTCTGAACAAGCAGACAGCTAGCCTGGCTCGGTGTAGGTAGGTAACAAAAACACCTTCCTGCACCTGTAAAGCTCACCATGTGACCCACTGTATCTTGTTTGTTTGATCTGACATGTTGTGGCTTTACAGGGGGTTAAGCACTTAAGTATTTTTTTTGGCTAAGAGCAATAACTTCCTGAAATCTTGCCATGACCATGAAGTTGCTTGGCAACCAGCAAGATATCAGGAAGTTATTGCGCCTGATCAAGAAATAGTCCAGCACATAACGCCCCATTACACCAGCTTTTTGTTTTTGTACGGATTAAAGAAGCAAAATATTATGTGTTGATTGTTGACTTTTATAAGTGTTTGTAGGTGTATTTTATTACCTTCAAACAGGGCCAGGTGATTCCCCTTGTTTCCAGTGTTTTCCAGCTAACCTGCTGACTCCATTTCCGTCTATGAGAACTCTCACTATTACTGAATAAGGGTAATTACCAAAATGCTGAAAAGTTCCTTTAATATTAAAAGACTTAGTGTCCTGAGCTACATCTCTCTTTTTTTATGAGCACTAATGTTTTTATGCTCTAAAAAATGTAGGATGTGTCATTTTTGGCACATCCTACATGTGTCCATTTTAGGACAACACAAATTTCTCCAATGATGTGCTGAAAATGAGCTCTCAGTCTGCAGCGTTTTTATTCCATCTCTCTGAGGGGTCTTTGGAAGAACACATGTTTTTAATAAGGGTCTTTACGTCTGGCCTTGCATAAATGTTTAGCAGCGTTCCTTCTGGGAACTGGGGCCTGTCTTTACAGTGGAGGCTAATCAGCTGTAAATTCTGTTTTAAAAAGGAAAAGGAAGGCATGGAAGGAGTTAATCTCCAAGGCCCGTTACACTCCTGTCTCACCCTTTATTCTCTCTCTCTCTCTCTCTCCATCTCTATCTCTCCCTCACACACATACACACTCTCACATGCACATACAGTACATACACACCACTCCTTCCAGAAAGTGAAAGGAGGGGATGATGAAAAAAGAAAAGGGAGAGAAGAAAAGCTTGAGGCTTTGACAAATGATCTAATAAACGGGTAGAGAGATTACAGGCGAGGTGCCCGCTGGGAGAGGAAGTGGGGCAGTAAATATTTTTTAAAAGCTGTCAATAAATTTGTAGTGTTGAGTTGAGAGAAGTATCCATGGCCAGCGAGCCAAGGAGATTGGGCTCCTGTGCTGGGTGGGAGCTGCTTGTCTGTGAGAGCTATTGGTTAATAGCCTATAGGCTGAAGGCCAAAATATTGTTTAAAAGAAACTGCCAGTGTATGAGACAGAAATGTGCAAAATTTATAGCAGATTCAAAATCACCTTGTTTGAAAAGTGAACCACAAAAAGATCAAATAAAATTCTCATGGTGCACTGACAGACATGCAGTCAGCGCACCATGTCAAAAAATGTTATTTATGATTTATCCATGAACTTAACATCATATGCTGCTGTCTGTATTTGATTAACTGAATTTACTGCCTTGCACTTAGGGAATTTTCATATGTAATAATGCATAAGGCAAGGATCAAAAAATTATGTATGTTGTATAATACTATTCTTAATGTCTGGGGCAATTCATTAGAGAAAGAGAAAGTAATAGAACTATTTGGAATGGGAGCTAGAAATGTTGAAATGTTAAGAATAAAGGTTTAAATGTTGAGGTTAAGTCAAAATACTGAGAATAAAGTAAAACTTTTGAGTCAACATACCATTTTGAGAATGAAGTCAAAGTATTGAGAATAAAGTCAAAATGTTGAGAATAAAGTTGAAATACCATTTCAATAATAAAGTAAAAATGCCACAAATAACATAAAAATGTTGAGATTAAAGTCAAAATGTCAAGAGTAAAGCCAAAATGTGGAGAATAAAGTTGAAATACCATTCCAAGAATAAAGTCAAAGTGGTATTTTGACTTAATTCTCAAAATTTTGACTTTATTCTAAAAATGCAAAAAGAGCTCCTTCTCTGATTTATGCTTTCTTTGGGACTATACTGAAAGTTCGTCTTTATTCTTAAAATTTAGACTTAGTTTGCAACACGTCAACTTTATTCTCAAAAAGGCAACATCATTTTTTTCTCCTTAACTTGGCCCTGATACTCGATTGTATTTGTTTAGTTTCTTGAAAGGCAAGTTAACGAGTGATGATAGAGAGACTATTATTACTAACTCAGCCTCCGCAGTTGGCGGGGAGTCTGTCAGAGCCCCATAAAGTTCACCGACACCAGTCTCACTTTCCCACACCTTTCAACCACGCTTGTTACTCAGCAGCCAAATTAAAGCTGATTTAAGGGTTCACCTGTGTGCCTATTGGCAAATGCTCCCCTTGGGGCGGCGCCTGCGTGTGATTGATGGGTTGATGAGATAATGACAGACAGCCACAGGTCTCACCTGCAGTTGCCTGTTTTAGTACTCCAACACTGATTGGCTAATTATCTGGATAATGAAGATCTTCAAGAAACCTGTAGAAGAAAAGGTCGGCCTGACAGTAAGATTACAGTGAAGACAGTAATGAAAATTTTACATGGCTTTATCATCTCACGTTGCAATAAGAAGACTTTTGTTCTTGTGGTGTGTTTTGCTGACATTGTTACCTTTTGACTCACAGTGTTATAATAATCACTGTTATTATTCTTGGCAGGTCTAATTCGCCTCTGATAGCATATTGAATGCCAAGTTGTCTTTACATTTACAGTGGATTTATATTTGAAAGTGCTGGATGGGATGCACTGTAAAAATTTAAGTTTTCATTTTAAAAAGTTAATGTCTAGGCTGCCTTAAAAGCTTAAGTTGACTGAATTTGAAAAGATGGGTTGATATAATTTTGTAATGACTCCAAGCTGTTTCTTTGTCAAACTTGAGAAAACATGTTCAACAAGCTTAAGAAGTTGAACCAACAACTGTTCAGCCACACTGACGGACATTACAAACAAATTTGATTTTCTTTTACATTTTCCCAGTTTGAAGAGTCGGTTCTTCATCATATATGTTTTCCTCAAACTGTAAAAAGATGGGTCTCAGGAATCTCTAAAACAATGCATGCTGGGAAATCTCCTGATAATTTTTTTTTACAAACTTGAGCTCAGTTGGGATGATTACTTTGAAAATGTATTCTGATGCAGTTACTAATTAGCTGTTAAGAAATTAAGTCAGTAACCATCCATCCATTTTCTGTAACCGCTTATCCGTGAGGGTCGCGGGGGACCCAGCTGACTTTGGGCGAGAGGCGGGGTACACTCTGCCAGTTCATCGCAGGGCTCACTCATAGAGACAGACAACCACTCACTCTCACATTCACACCTACGGGCAATTTAGAGTCACCAATTAACCTACAGTATTATGCTGCATGTGTTTGGACTGTGGGAGGAAGCCGGAGTACCCGGAGAGAACCCACGTGAACACGAGGAGAACATGCTAACTCCACACAGAAAGGCCAGCTCGGGGATTTGAACTCAGGACCTTCTTGCTGTGCGGCAGCAGTGCTAACCATTGCGCCATCGTGCCGCCCTTAAGTCACTAACCTAATCCAAATATCACAATATTAAACTAATGTAACTCGATTACTTTCTGTTACTTTTGGATTACTTCAGTACCAATATGGTGAATTTCTTTAGCCTTATGTAATGTTTTATGTTCATTGTAGGTTTATGAAATGTTTATCCAGCTATTCTGTTCTTTATTACACATGAATGCATGTTTAGATCAATAGCTGTAATTATGCGCATTTAAACTTACTTCTGTGTAGCTAACGTTGGCGGTTGGTCCGTGTAGCTGATGTGTAACATGAGTGGCACCACACATATTCTTCTTTAATTTAAAATTGTGATCCTGCTAATAATCCCCATTTTCATTAAATGTAACTCATGCAATACATTTACCTTTCTTTTGCATCCAAATTTTGTAATCCTGTCACTTGTAATCCATTACTCCCCAAGCCTGTTAATGAGTTGATTGAACTCTGTTCAGCACATTCATGCAACTCGTTATTTCAAGTTAAAAGGCTTTAAGTTAGAGGAACTTGTATCTCTTAGTTCTGAAGTGTTTGGAAAATAAATACTAGAACACTTAACTTTAATTAACATGAAACATTATCAAAGTTTATGTTAAGATAATGAGAAAAGATTAGTTGATTCTGCTAAATTCCTGTATGATTTTTTACAGTTTTAAAGTAATACATCAGGATGGAAAAGAGTGTTGACCCTATTGCTGCCTATTTCTCTTGTTAATAACAATAGGAAATTTAATTTTTTAGACCTCCCAGTCATCAGACATAACAATAAAAGCACAGATTTATTTTCCCTTTATTCTCTCCCCCACTGATGTGTTAACTTGGCAAAAGATCACCATTAGTGGTCATACTGTAAAAATAAAAGCAAGCTCTTTTTTGTCCTGGCTATGATGGGCAGTGTAAAATATTTTTCTAAGACCAGGAAATCTCTCTCTCTCTTGCACACACACACACAACCACAAACACAACAGAAGGCCCTGACGATACGGGAGAAGTTCCAGGATATTGATACTTTCTTTAACACCTTCCTCCTCACCCATGGAACAGATCCTCTTGAGTTTCTGTTTGGTAAGCAGAGAGAACATCCTCGAGTCGCTCCTGTTTTCTGCTCCCCAGCTGGTTTCCCGTCCACTGGATAAAGTTTCACTGATCCCCTGACACACTGCGCTGCTGCTGCTGCCAAGGTGTGACGGGTTCAAAACCTCTAAGCCAATTAAACACAGCACTGATAACAAGTTTGTCTACTGCATTAGGTGTTAAATATTCCAATGCTGGTGTTAAAGTAAGCTATGATAGAATTTACATTCGAGTTAGTACATGTCAATGTGCAAAGTACTGCTATAAATCATTTAATACAAGAAAGTCTATTTCAGAATTAATTTAAGACTTTAAGGGAAAAAATGAAAACTGAATAATGTCACATTTTATTCAATTTCAAACTCAGTTTCTAGTGGGTTGAGTAAAAGTTATAAAGTAAAGCTATCCAGTGTAATAGTCTCTGTATTAACACATTATAATGAATTTCCAGTACAGTCCAAATTAACATCTATTAAATATGACAGCAGTGTGAGTTATCTTAATGGTCCAGTGTGTAAGAGCCACAGAGATTTATTGGCAGAATATGTCAGAAATGGAATATAATCTTCATATGTTTCCATTAGTGTGTAATTGCCTGAAAATAAGGATTCTTCAGTTTTCATTACCTTAAAATCAAACCTTTGTATCTACAGAGGGCACAGGTAGTTTCCCACAGATGCCCACCATGTTGCGCTGCCATGTTTCTTCAGTAGCCCAGAAGTGACAAAACCGATGGTTCTGCAAATGGCCTTTTGTGTTTTAGTGAGTTTTGCGCACTGTAGGTTCTCCTACACCAGGTGTGTCAAACTCACTTTAGTTCATGGGTCACATAAAGGTCAATTTGATCTCAAGTGGGCAGAACCAGTAAAATCAGTGCATAATAACTTATATATAACAACAACTCCAAATTATTCCCTTTCTTAGTGTAAAGATGTAAAAGTACATTCTGAGAACATTCACTATCAATGAACCATCCATTTACAAAACAGATGATGAACAGCCTGAGACGTCTTAAGAAATAATATGTACAATTTCAACAATGTCTCAGTTTTTCCACATTCAGTCTGCTGTCATTACGACAAATGCACAAAACAGTAAAATTTTTTGGAACTGAACAATGATATAGTTTACCTCTTTGTGATTCAAAAAATTTCATAACTTTCCATAAATTTCCACTCCTGTGTAGTGACGCTGGAATCTCCACACAACATGAACTACAGTGGAAAATACTGAGGAAGAAGGTGAAGTAATCCCCCTCCTTACAGATCATTTACAAATCAAAAGCCTTGGCAGTGCCTTTGCAATAGATTTCCACCAATATTATGGTACAATTGTTGTGTACTTTGCTAAATCATTCAGTGTGCTGGATTGAACACACTTGGAAGGGGAGGGTGAGGTGAGGTGTTTGCAATCTGCAAGCTCACCCATAGATGCCACTATAAGTCCTACACACTACTCCTACTAATAAGTTTATGCTCAAGCAAAAGGATAATATTTAAGATAATCTGGCGGGCAAATCTGCAATGTATCTATCAACAGAACAAATGAATTTTCAAAGTCTTTTATTGAAATAGATGAGGTATTTTGTAATAACATTCTCTAAATTCAGTTAATATTGTAGTTTTTAAAAAGTACTTGAGTCCACTTTGTAAGAATTTGAAAGAAACGTTGAGTGAGTTTCATCCCATCCTAGTCAGTCCATCTTGATCTAATGCACTGTTAAAGTAGCAGTCTTACCTTGTTGCCCTTAAGACAGCATTGGCTAATAAACGCCACTCTTAATCATTCTTTGATCCCTCACACGCTTTTCGGTTTAAGCCTGCCTAACGGTGCCAGAGACCAAGGTTCAAACCCCTCTGACATTTATGCAGCTGCCCTTGAAGCAGAAGCAGCAGCTACCAAACAGACATCACCTCCAATCATCATCACAACCTCAGAGCCCTCAGAGAACAAGCAGCCTGACTCCAGGTCTCCAGTTTCACCTCCAATACTCTTCAGAACCCCACCAGCCTGCACCAGTATTCCCTCGGATTCCTGTTCCCTCTGACCTGCAGTATTCTGGATGCATGTCTTCTCACCCTAACGATAATTGAAAATCAGGATTTTTTTCAAGCCATTATCTTTTTTTGATGGGCAATTGACTTTGGGAACAGGGCTTTATGGCGAGGGAGGAGGGGTTCGTCTGTGGAGTTCGTTTGTGCTTGCCAGTAAGAGCTCCAGGGCCTCCTGCCCTGTTCTGCTGTGATGCCTGCGTGCTGAGTTTGGCTTGGCTTGAGTCTCTGCACTTGATGGTTTATTCATATTCAGCGGTGCAGGACGCTGTGCCATGAGGTTCCTCTCACACTCAATATGTCTGCGAAGAAGTAACAGAAAGGAGGTCTGAGTCCCAGTTTTGCTGTATGGGCGTTTGAAATGTTTTGCTCTCGTCTTGAGATTGGAACAACGATCCTTTTTCAAAGTCGACCAACACCACAGATATTTTCGATTTCTCTCCAGAAAGACAGATGTTTTGGAGTTGTTAAAACAAGGGCTTTTAAGTATAATTCTATTGTGTTTTACTCTAATCTTGTCTTTCCGTTTTTGGGTTTTTTTCCCTCCTTTGTTTTTGTTTTTTTGTTTTTGTTTTACTCAGTACCCAAACCCCACTCCCCTGGGTGAAGGTCCTGTGCTTATTTGTTTGTTCCTTTTTGTTTTTTTCCCCTGATTTATTTTATTCCCTTCAGCTCTCTTCTTTCCTGTTCCTCTATAGTGTTAGTCTAGTTTAGTTTAAAGCACATCCTCATACCTAGTATAATAGTAACAGGTCAATTGTCAGTTACTCCCAAATGTTACTCCCAGTTACCATGTGGTTGAAGTTGTAAAACAGTTGCACCTTGGTTCAGTTTAGGCACAAAAACTACTTGGTTAGGTTTAGGAAAAAGACTGTTCTTTGGGTTAAAATAACTATGTTACGTATGTCATATGACAGAAGTGACACAATGGACGTCACATCCATAACGAAATTTTAAGTCACTCAAAACTCCTATGTCTCCTAGGTGAAAGTTAAAATAAGTTCAATAAGTTCAAGTTTAAAAAAAAAACTTAAAAGTTAAAATAACTGAAAAGTTAAATGTTACAACTTAAAAGTTAAAATAGGTTAAAATAACTATGTTACGTATGTCACATGATGACAGAAGTAACACAACAGATGTCAACGAAATGTTAAGTTACTCAAAACTTTAAACTCAATGTTTACTTGGTGTTTTACACAGGACTCAAACCTTGTTCTCCTGAGTGAAAGTCCTGTTTGATTGAGACATCCCTTCACCCCGCCTCCTCTGACTGCAGACTTTCTCGCTCTTTAAACTTCTCCTGTCATACTTACTACGTCCACTAGAGGTCACTGCCTAACAATCAACGTCAGAATAAGCTGCTTGCACTAGCAACCAACATGCACATTTTTCGAATGAGAACAGGCTTTAGTTTCTATTCTTCATTAGACTCTCAAAATTCCATTGTTTTGTTTTTTTGCTTCCAGGAGACTGGAAAAATTGGAATTGTTAACAAATATAGCTCATGTCCTTGCATCAAAGTGCCAACATTGGAAAAAGATTTGGCATTTTGAGGAAAAAATTATGCTTTGTATATATTCCATCCTCCCCCCCAGTCATCACACATTCCCAAAAATACATAGTGTACTTGTATGCATAAACTGCACATATATACACATATCTATAAACATAACATCTACCAAAATGCCTAATCTCTGCCCAGTCATTGTGTTCGTGGCTCCTGCTTGTCAATTAACAAGCCACTTGCTATTCAAAAACAAACAACATCAACTTCCCCCTGAAAAACCCAGTCAAAACAAGCGGCAAAGACTGGCTTGTCCACACTGCCCCTCTTAATCAAAGCCAGATGTCTCCTCAAAAACTATTTCTCTCTTTTCCTCACTGCACCCCTTTCTCCAATCGCTCATTCTCCCCTTCTCTTCCCCCCACATTCCCTTTCCTGTCTGAGGTTGTGTAGACGGCTGGTCCTCAGCAGTCGTGATTTGGCACTCCTCTTGTCGGCCCTCTGTCTGTCTTTCTGTCTTTTCTCTTGTGCTTTTGCCTCCCTTTCCCTTCTTTTCTGTCTCTAGAATCAGCATCTTGTCAAGCAGTCGTGGACCTATTTTGACCCTCCGCAGCATTCACAATCATTCAAGGTGAAAAATTAGACCCACATGTCAGATGCCGCCAAAGAAGCAGTGCCTCTTGCAGAATAACTTCCAGTTGATCTGCCTGCCCATTTGATGTGATGGCAATTTTGAAATACATGCCACAGCCTGCCTGTCTAAGTAAGAGCTCTAGACTTCTTTCTGTTTACTTTAGCACGAGCCATGTCCCTTTAGTTACAGCTCTTTGAAGGGAGCAGTCTCGTGGCTGTCGACACACCATTCTCAGCAGCCAGGCACAGAGTGAACGCTAATTTACTTTTCCACCTCAGTGCCGAGAGAAAACACCCTTTCCCGGAGATGCTAAACAATACAGGCAGTCCTTTTCTGCTAACTGCTCTTCAGGGGGGAAACCTCTGGAGCTCGTCTTCCTACTGCCGCTGCTTTCAGCCGGCTATCTTACTCAACTCCTTTAATCTGAGAAGCAAATAGCCCCCAGTGTTGTCCTTAGAGCTCAGGCACAACTTTGGACGGCTCAATGGGTCCTTGGAGAGTAGCAACAAAAGCACAAGTCAGTGTGTTTGAAGTCTGCCTTTTGATTGGCACTAATTTACTGGCTCTTTACCCCCTTTGTACCTTTGTACTACATTATGTTGTAATGCATTATAGAATTAGCTGTGATTTTTTTTCTGCTCTGGAAAAACAGGAACTGCTTTGTCAAAAGTGTCAAATGTTCTCTGCTTAGTTGTACTCCTAAGAGTCATTCATTATGGAAACCACATAGGCCAGGGGATCCAACAAAATCTGAAATTTGCAAATTTTCTGCCCTCTTCTCTTTGCGGTCGCCAATCACAACAATGATTTAAAGTGCTAATTTAGTTAGGGCCTATGCGAGGATTTAATACAGATTCATTACCAGAGGTGGGGCCAAGTCATTTTTTTGCAAATCACAAGCAAATCTCAAGTCTTTGCAGTCAAGTTGCAGGTCAAGTCCCAAGTCAAAACAGGCAAGTCCCAAGTCAAACTCCAAGTCAAATTCCAGGTCAAGTCACAAGTCCTAAATGTTGAGTTTCAAGTCCTGAAAAAGACAGAATGTAACAGAGTGAGTTTTCAGACTCGTTGGTTTACAAAGTTACTTTGCTGTTAAGCTAATGTTAGCTAAGCAAATAGCTCACTCAGTGTGTTAATATTACTGCTCTTTGTGCAACTTCAAATGTCATCATTAGCATGTCCAACTAACTAAAAGTTTCGATCCACATGTTTTACAAACTGAATTCAACAGCAGAAAATTGCACGTCATCGAAGTTTTTATGTCTTTAAGACATGCTTGAAGTCGAGCTAACTGATTAGTTTCTTCTTGCTTGATAATGATATAATTTGGTATCTTCTGTATAATAATGAAAGCGGAGTGTTTCCTAATAATATTGCCTAAATGAACCACACACAGAATTGCTACTTCTCTGCTCCCGCTGCTGTAGCTGCTCTCTGAGTCTCAGACAATTAAACAACGGTGAGTTAAGCTGTTATATCTCTCCTTTAACACAAACAGTGATTTTACCTGAAATCAATATCAATTTAAGTGTTCACAATTTATAGAAAATTTTCTTCACTTTATTTTACCGTGAGACAGACTTTACTGATGGGGAACTGAAGCTACGGTTTGTGATCTCTTCACAGGCACAAAACTCCGTTGAAAAAAACAGTAATCTTCCCTTGCAGGATACGGGAGTTGCTGGTCTACCGCTGCCTCAAACCGCAGCGAGTAACATTAGTTCAGACCCAAACAAACATGTTAAAACACCAAAGTCACACAATAACGCAAACAAACTAACAGACTGAGGCAGCGGTAGTCCTGCAACTCCCATGTAATGTGAGGTAAAATGCAGTCTGGTGGCTGTGAAGACAGCACGAACAGTGGCCTCAGTTCCCTGTTGGAAAGCGCTGTCTGATGACAAAGATGGATACTGATTTTGTTTGGTGGTCCTTTAATTATGTTTTGCTGTTGCCTGCATACAGCAGTCCAACAGCAGTACATTAATTAGCTCCCATGCTGGGATTCCTGAGGGAGATGCCAATCAAACGTCAATCTGTCACACCCACATTATCTTGAGAAATGGTCCAAACAGCAAAATGTGCTGTTTTTTGAAGTTTAGAGAAATCAAATTTGTAACTTGTGTCTGACTTGAGTCCAAGTCACGTGACTTGAATCCACATCTCTTTTCATTACCAGGCCATTACCCCAGTTTAGTTTTGTGCAACAGGCATAATCATGAATAATAGTTTTGTAAAAAATAATAGCTTCATTTTACACTAATTTAACATTATTAAGTAGCAGATCTCCACAGGTCACATGTGCCCTTAAGATATTTTTACTCACCATTAAAATGAATGTTGAATACAGTGTATTACTAGTGTTGGCCTTGGAAAAGGAAACAGGCTGATGGGGGCCATTTAAAATACAAGCAGATTGGCTTCCTCCAGCCTATTTCTCTATCATTTCCAGACTTTGTTTTTCTGTGCATAGCCGAACAACCATAACATTTTCAGAAACCCCACCATTCTGAGTAAGACTGTATGGAAAATGTCAGAAAAAAAATATCACCCTAAATTTTCAATTTGAATTACTTAGTAATTTAATCCAAAATTCAGCTGAATTGAATAACTTTGCTCATAAAAACTCAAAATATGAGTCTACTGATGAAGATTACTTCCCTTATAATTAATCCTGGCTCTCATCGGCTAGGCTGCATGCCTGACTTGTTGGCTGTGGACGGTGCTTCACTGCTTCACTGGGATTGAAGGGATGGAGGAAGGGGCAGCAGACTCTTGAAGGGGACACTTGTGGGAAGGAAAAGGGTCTCATTGCAAGAGATCAGCTTGTGTAAACATTCAGGTTAATGAAGCTCAGTGGGCCTAATCCCCAGCCCTCTTTCTCACTCTCCCTCGCCCCGGCCTCAAACCCCTTCACCCCTCCCCGGGACCTCCACCCCCCGTTCTCCACCATAATCCCTTGCAGGAGCGGGCACTGTCAATCAAAGAGACCCCAGGGAAGGGAGGCAGGGGAAGACTTGTGTGTGCACGTGTGTGTGTGTGCAGGTATATGTGTGTATGTTTACATATACAGTACCTGTGTGCATGGGTTAACATTTGGGATTGGATATGTGTTTGCCTTCTCGTACCTGTGCACACACATGTGGGTGCAGGGTGTTTTAAGGTGGGAGTCGGTTGGGGGATTTCCAGAGACGGAGCCGGCTGCTTCAAACCATATGAGCGGAGAAGGTGGAAGCTCTGGGTCCAGACCTGGACTTGGGGGTAATCAGCAACACATGAACCGTTATGAGGAAGGGGAAAAGGGGATGAAGGAGCAAAGAGGGGGAGGACGGAAAGGCAGGTTTCCAGTGTAAGCTCTCCAAACGCTTACATCACACATTGTGGTCAGGCTATCAGACGAAACACACAGAGTTTGAGGATATGTTTTTATACCCTGAAACAACACCACATGATCATAATGTATTGAGCCTGTGGAGAAATATGTGTTGCACTAATGTGAACTGATAGCTGCTTCTTCATCTGAAAATAACATTTAGGCTACAGGTTAACAAGTTTGATAAACAATAAACTTTGGAAAGGGATTGTTATATTACACACAGCTGCAGTATGATATGATGAATCATGCAAAATTGACCATTCAAACAATCGGCAACCAACAATCATCCAGCAACAGTAAGACACAGCAGGTCTCAGATCTGACAAGCTTTGGATTTGTCCATATGCCAAAGCATTGTGCATAATTTGTATTTAAAAGAGTTTAGAGGGGCTTTTCTAAAACACAACAGCAAAATTGTGAGGAATTGATTCAACAGTGTGTTAGTATATCTCTTAAGCTGCAATCATTAGCATGTCCAACTAACTAGCTTACTGTCAACCAGGGAGAGAGCAGGGATTAAAGTATAACAGTTTTGTATTTCCCTCTTTGCACAGAGATGCATTCATTTAGAGTGACCATGCATCACTGAAAACAAGAGACACGTCACCTGGAAGGTGAGTACTGTCTAAATCCCTGCAAAAGAAAAGGTAACAGCTGCCTTATTTATGTTAGCACCAGTAGTGACCAAGTTGCTAATTTGCCATTTTCAGCGTGCAGGTTGTTAGCTCAGCAGTTTTTGCTATGTCCCATTGTGACTTCAAAACCACAGATAACAGATGTTGCCTCACCATCTAAAACAAGCAACCAATGGTAGAGTCAAACCAAGTACGTGGCCCTAAAGTGCATATAGACACCAGTTATAGGGTTCTCATTTTAATACAAGTGAGCTGGAAAAAGTCAGCCAAAGGCAACATTTTATATCAACTCATGGAGCCAAAGTTAGCTTAATGAGCTAGCTCGTGAGCTACAGTTGATAAAATATGCCAGCAACAGTTTTTGTTTTAGCTAGTAAAACATTTTAGACAGTCTGATCTTGATTTACTTCACTAAATTATTGGTAACATTGTACAAACGTGAGTTACTAAAAACTTCAACTGTTAAATCTTCCACATCTTTGTAAAGCAAAGCTAAAACAGAATGCTTGACAGGCATAGCAACAGTAACCAAGGGGGTGGTGCTCAGTGAAGTCATTTACCATTAAAAATTCAGCCTAAATTACCTGTGAAGTGTCACTGAGAGTTTCCTTCTGTATAAGAAACCGTGTTCCTTTCTCGGTCACAGCATTTGCCCCGAGGATCTGTAAACAGAATTAACTAACTAACCCCTCCCCCCCCCCTGTGGCCCACCCCTTTCTAAGTTGTTACAAACCAGCTGGGCAGTGGCCACTACATCATGAAACAGATACCTGAGAACAGCGTGTATGTTTTGTTGTGTTGGTTTATACAGTAAAGTCTACAGTTTGTGTGTGGATGGATGTATTCAGTTCCTCCTTGGCCAACTCCCTGTACTGTCTTCACAACAACAACACAAGCACAGCCCAAGGACAGAGCCTGAACTGGCCATTCAACTCCACTGTTGCCACATTAGTTCCAGTGCTACACCAGGAAGGGCATGAGTAAATAGTGAGCTTACTGCATGTTTATTCTATTTTTCTTTTTCATAGTTTGAAAATGTGCTTCGACTTTAGAGCAGCTTTGCTTGTCAGGTGGTTGATGATGTCTCAAGTCTGAAAAACCTTCACCTAATTCACCTTAAACACCAGTGAGACACTGAATGGAACAATAAATTAAAAAATCTGGAATGCCACAATATTAATAAAACTTCCATCTGATACCTCATAATCTTGGTTTGGTTCAACATTACATAACAGAATTAATTGATTTTTTTTAAATAAATAAATTACAGCCTGACTTTTGTACTCACTTTGGCTGCTGTTTATCTGTTTCAGTCTGCCAAACCATCCACCCTGTTCTGAGCCTTGTATATTCAAAGCTGAAAATAAATCCAAATGTTCCCACTTTGAGCTCACAATGTTCTGGTTAACCCCTCTGATATAAGAGTTTTGGTACACTTGAGTAGGTAGTTGTAGTTTGTAGTGTACGAGAGGAACGGGCTGATATTACATCCACATACTGTGCTTTTGTTAGTGAGGAAAGAAAGAGCGACATGTTGGAAACAATACTCGCAGTCAATGTAACCTGATTCTGGCTATAACCTCAGCAACATTTTTACAAGCCAACTTTGACAAGCAAAGTTGTTATTGATAATAAATAACATTAGTCTTTGAAACTGTGGGCAGTACATGCTAAAATCCAATTTGGAAGTTTCGTGATACACCAATCCTTCACATTACAAAATGATGTAGTAGAATGAGTGAGAAAGTCTGTGTATGGTAGAGGAAGGATGGCAGGAACTTTTACCTCAGAGTTTGGGGCTCATGTCTCCTGTGAAACTAAAAGTCAGCGTTATTTAAGTTACATGACATTATGTGCAACACATAACTTGTATACCGTGACTCACTTCAATTACAGCACATTAAGTGACTAACATAATTATTTCGACCCAAACCATGATCTTTTCCTAAACCATTTTGGTGTCTAAACCTAACCAAGCTGCAACTGTTTCACCACGTGTTTATTTTTTGTTACCATGGCAACAAAGGTCACCTGACTATGGTTGCCAACAAAGGTCGCTATGGATCTGCTTTCCACAGAAGTTAATATGGGCAGGATTGGCATATGCATTACACGTAATTTGGAAGTGTAAAGTCATGTCATTTGAACGCAGATTCAAGAAACTTGATCGGTTTATGGTTACCTGGTGAGAGTAAGTCTTATTTTATTCTGCCTTTTGCTCTGTTTTGATCTCTACCCTCACCTGAGTGAAATATGTGACTGTTCAGCCAGTTAGCCTGAAAACCAAAAAGAAAAAAAACCAGAAAGGTAATTATCTATATGTTTCATATACACATAATAATTAATATTATTAATATAATAATTTAATTAATATGTGTTCTGTTTTCACACAATAATAAATGGCAAAATATTTGAAAATATATGTAGCAGAAAGGACCAGTGTGTAGGATTTAATCGCTTGACCTACAGAGGACACAAAACTCACAAAACCTTGAAAAACCGTATATACAGCCAGTATTTGATTTGTCCATTCTGCAGATAAAAGGTGCCTCCATGAAAGAGGACCAGCGCCATCTGTAGATATAAACAGCTAGGTCAACTAAGCTAGCAGTAACGTTAGTCTCCGGCTGACTGCGATGTAAACGCTCACATTTGTTTGTTGACAGCGGTTAAGACAGCGTTACCACCCTTGCATGAGGCGAGTCTCCAACGCAAGCATCCAAAGACCATCTTCTTTGCATTTTCTTTCATAGTTTTGTTCGTTATGTCAGTTAAAATCAGTTGAAATGATGTTGGCATGAACCATTGTTTGATGTTATCATCTGACACATTCGTTGTTTTGATTGGCTGTTGCTGAAACTAGTTTCACAAATTTGAGAGTTTTCCAACTGGTTTCAAGCATGTTGCAGAGGACTTTACACCGTGCAACTCAACTGCAACTTAGTTTCACCAAAGTTTCATCAGCTATTGTGTGAGTTTCACTCAATAGCAATTTACAATAGTAAAGTCAACTTTAAGTAACAAAATACACAATTATTCTTATTTTCAGGTGATTATACACAAATGAAACTATAGACATATGAATATTATATTCCATTTCTAACATATTTTGCTAATACATATCTGTAAATATTACACACTTGACCTTTGATTGAATACAATTTTTTTTAAACTTCTTAACTCTAGTAAATAGGTGGTGTGTAGGGCATGCTGGGTGATTTCTAAAGGCCATCGCCAGCATGACTAATCATGGCCGTATTAGTTTACCGGCCATATCTGGTCTTTTGGTCTCTCTCCTTTTCTCACAGTTCTCATTTTTCTGTCGTCCTTTACGGATTTCCCTTCTGCCTCCACCAAAGGTTTGGCTGCTGTTTTATGATGCCGTAGTTATTGTGATGATGATGATTTATGTTCTAATACGCTTCTCCCTCATTTATTCCTGCTCCCAGGGTTCCCATAAATCAGTGCAGATATGGAGGCAAACTTGGCTGCATGCCACTCGTGCCACAGCAAATACTCCTCCAGGGACATGCAAGGGCTCAAAAACATGAGGGCATAAAAGACAAATCAAACATCTTGTCATTTCCTTTTATATTTAATTCGATGACAGTTTCTGATGATCTAAGACTTTTTGTACTCTTCTCTTCACTCATGAAGAAAGAATAAGAAATCTGCAGCTATTTATTACCTGCCACTAACTATTTATTGGCAAAGCTGTTACTGAGGTTTTTGCAGTGAGATTTGGGGGAGTAAAATGAGTCCCTTTAGCACCACATGGACTGGTACGACTGAGCTGTCTGAGCGCTTCTGTCAGAGCTCTGTTCACTGGAGCCAGATGGCCGAAACAGAGAAGGAGGCAGAGAGAGACAGATGACAGAAACGGTGAAAAAAAAAGAGTAAGGTAGGAAAAGGACAGGATGAAAAACTGGGTGGTTTGGGGTTCCCCTGGCATTCTGCATCAATCTAGGAACACAAACACGCACACAAACCACACACACACACACAAATAAACCCACACATAAATGCTGAAGTATTCAGTCCAGACTGCTGGCCCTGAACCAACATTAACATGCTGCAGTCCATACCCACGTGTGGCACCGGGCACTCTGAGAAATAAAGGTGCTAACTAGAACTATAAAGTGTTCTACAGATTTTTGGGTTCTACTTGAAACTTGAAACTCTTTGAGAGAGTTCTTTGAGAGAGTTCTTCCTAAAACCCAATATAAAGGGGGAGTCTACCAAGAACCCTTTAATATTCCAAAGGTTTTATCCAGAAAACACCCAGGGGGTTCTACTGAGAACCCTTTAATACAGGGCTGCCCAATTTGGGGCCCGCGGGCCAACTTTGGCCCGCGGGCCCCAAATTGGATTAGTTTTGGCCCGTGGCCCATGCTCAAATTTTCAATAATTAAATAATTATTATTTTCCCGCTGCCAGCAGTCGGAATATCTCTTTAAATATTTATTTATTGTTGCACTTCCTCTACTGACCACAAATCAGCATTGTGTTACATTGGGGGTAGGGTGGCGCTGTTTAGCTCCCGTCAGCTCAAATCTGGCCGGAAGCCCATGACCAGAGAGGGAGAAGATGCTGGGATGGAGGCATGGAGCGTGTGAGGAATTGGCACACTGACAAAAGAAAGTTTAAAAACTGTTGGGAACACGAGTACTTTTTTACTGAAATTGATTCCAAGGCAGTATGTCTAATATGCAAGCAGAGAGTCGCTGTTTTAAAAGAATACAATCTCCGTCGCCACTACGAAACGCAGCATTCCCATCAGTTCTCAAAATACACCGGAGACGAGAGAAAGGTGAAGGCTGGTGACCTGCTATCAAAGTTAACCTCTCAACAACGTACCCTACTCCAGCCGTCAGCTAAGAGAATGCCACTCGGGCAAGTTATCAGCTTAGCTCCATCATTGTCAGAAGCGGACGACCGTTTGCTGTGGGTGATTTTGTGAAACAATGTCTGACAGTTGCTGCTGACACCGTGTGCCCAAATCAGACGCGGGCTTTTTCCCACATTAGTTTGTCACGGAACACCGTCACCCGCCGTGTGGAGGATATGGCCGAAGACGTTCGGAGCCAAATTGTCCAGAAAGCAGGTCCATTTTCTGCCTTCTCCATCGCGTGTGATGAAAGCACAGATATATCGGACTCGATAATTAAATAAATGCTCTAATTAAATGCACTGCAACATGAATGTTTAGTTTTGGCCCGTGACTCTCCACCCTGATTCATTTTTGGCCCTCCACTGAGAAGTATTTGGGCACCCCTGCTTTAATATGTCAAAGGTGTTATCATAAACCCACCCAGGGGGTTCTACTGAGAACGTTTTTAATGTCAAATGTTTCATCCAGAACCCGCCAAAGGGGATTATACTGAGAACCCTTTGAAATTACAAAGGTTTTATCTAGAACCCACCCAAGAGGTTCTACTGAGAACACTTTCATAATCCAAGGGTTATGAAAGCTACCCCTGAAGAACACTTTCTTTCAGAAAGCTTTTTTTTTTTTGGATGAAAAGGGTTCTTGTTGGAACCATCGGTCTAACAAAGAACCCTCGAAAAACCCTTTCCTCGACAAAACTTTCCTCAGAAGCAAAAGGTTCTTCCACTCCCCTATTTCCAAGAGTGTGGAATGAGACTCGGTCATCCTGCCAACTTTCTTCTTCTGTGGTAAAGCTGGTGTGTGGCACCAGAGAGGGAAGCCAGCAGCATCCCACTGCCCCTGCCAACTTCTTCCCTTTTCTCTTCTTCTGTGGTGGTGGAGTTGATGTAGTGACAGGGGCAGCATATGATGCAGCAGGGGCCCCTCACTTGACTGAATTATCTCATCAGGGTCCTTTTATTAGGAACTCAGCAGGCTTATTATTTTTATTATTAACGGCCTGTGTTTTCATCCTCGGGATGCCAGGCTTCAGCGCACACAGCTGTTTCTCCTCAACTCTTATGTTTTCTTAACTTAAGAGGTGCTTTTGCAAAATGCCGTTCAGATATTTTTCTTCAGCATCCCCCCCGCTCCATGCCTATCTTCTCATTGCTCTGCCTTTCCCTTTTTTCCCCCTCTTCCTCAGACGGGATTAGGCCAAGTTTAACAGCCATGTCTCCAGGCTGGAGTGACAGGCTAGTAAAATTATGTTGAATACAGCGAGCCAGATAATCATTAAAGTATGAAATAATAAATCCAAGTTCGCCTGGTTTGTCTCAAGCAAGGCACATCAATGTGTTTGAACATTCAAAGTGACAGTAAGAAAGCATACCTTTCTCAGACGTATATTAGTGGAAGACTTTGGTGTGAATTTTTTGTAGGATTAATTATGTAATGATGATTAAATATACACCATGAAAAAGAAATAAATAGTGAGGAATTACTGGTCATTAACAAGAAAGTATTTAAAATAGACAGTTCCTCAGAGAGTTTAAATGCTGAAATCCTACAGGGAAGATTTATGTGGTATATATTTGTCTATCATTCATCACACCCCCACTGTCTTTTAGGAGAGGGTCATGAAGTGAACGTGGAGACATCAGGCTGCTAGCTAATAACCTGGTAGTGGACATCCGATCAATAGCACAGCTCAGGTTTCTCAGCTACATCACAGAGAGAAAGTGTAACAGCAGCTGTTTGGAGCTTCAATCTTGATCTGAACTGCAAAGATCACAAAGAGTAGAGAGCCATTCTTTCATGAGGTTCAACATATGGACGCTTTGCTCATGTAAAAGATGACGATTGGGCTCAAAGGGCAACCATGCTTGTTGTTCCTAAAAACTAGATTGGACAGTCCAACACTTTACAGATAAGAGTGGTGATCGTCAATATTTTTTACCATCAACAAATCCTGTGAAAAAACAAAAAGAACAACATGTTAGTCTTTAAATGCTTACGATTTTCAAGCAGATTTGTCCCAATAGTAAATGTAAATCTTGAAGGACCAGTGCAAGATTTAGTGGCATCTAGCAGTGAGTTTGGATTGCAACGAACTGAAGACCGTTCACCTCACCCTCCTCTTTTAACTTGGAACTAAAACAACATATAAGAGAATTCTGTTGTGACGCCCTGATGACATCATTTGTCTGTGCCTTCCTGTGAAAACACTGTGGTTAAGGTTTGGCTTTGTTTGGGAAAGGTGATGGTTTAGTTTACAATAAGTATGTGGTTAAGGTGGGGAAACATTGTGGCTTGGGTTAAAATTACTGCTTTGTTAAGTTTAGGGGACTGTTGTCATCATTGTTGTTATAAGAACGTGTGGTTAAGGTTCTGGGACGATGATGGTCATGGTCTGATAAAACATCAGTGACCTGTGGTTGGAAAAAGACAATGACAACAGTGGCTTTTTGTGTTAAAGTGCAGCGTTTCTATGCACCCCGACATTTTCCCTACATGGACTTTGTCTTTCCATAAACTGATCTGACTTCTTCCTCTTCTCCCGTTACAATTCACCCTTTCTAAGTCCCGCCCCCTGTGCTCGAGTAACAGTTGAGCTAGCTTGATGCGCAGCAAACATTAATTTTGACAAACCTGTAAAAACAACATAAAGTCACTCCTTGTGCTAGCAAAACACCAACTTACCAGCCAGCCAACAATGATGTAGATTAACTTAGCAAGCTAGTTTGCTAGCGTATTGCTAACATTTGCTATCAGATGTAACTATATCTAGCTAACTATTAACATAGATTAGCGAGCTAGTTAGCATTATGTAGGCTTAGTTTAGCCAGCTAGATAAATGTGTTTTTGGAGCACAGAGCAAAAAGGGGTGGGACTTACGAAGGATTGATCAGTAAGGTTGCTGGAGGGCTTTGTTACTTTAACGTAAACATAGCCTAAAGCCTAAAGATCAAAAAAACAAGAGCTCATAAATAAAATTGCTGGTAAACAAATTTTCAAGCTATAATAAGCTGATGTCATGATAATTTAAAAAAAAAACAAGTTGTAAGATAGATGAGCAGACTAAGCTAATACTAAACTAGTATTAATCAAAACACAAAAACTGATAATATTTTACAGTTGCTGCAAAACATTTTCAATAATTCAGACCAGGCAACAGAACATCTTTAGGATCCTGTGTTCATGAGCTCCCTAACACCATCTGAAGACTTCAATAAAGACAGAGACAACCAGAAACATTTCTCACAAACTCAAACCGTACAGTGGAGCTCAAGCTGCGTTCAGAAGCAGAAAACATGATTCACACATTGAGACATGCAGACACCCCTGCAGCCGTCAGTTTTTATAGATCCCAAAAGTCCCATTATCACAACCCTCCAGTCTGAAACAGGCTGCACAGATTCTCTGAAGCTTTGTCACCAGGCCCAGTGAGTCAGGGTTAATATCGGCTGTTCCACTGTGCCTGCATCGCTCCCAAAACTGTTCATACTTGTCAAAATCATTGTGTGATTTCACCATCTCAGTCAAGCAGGGACTGGATCAGTAGCCAGTGTGGCCAGCGCTACATTTCAAGAGTGAAAACACAGGATGAAAACCAATTCTGGATCAGCGAGATGGAAGGGAGATAAGAAAAGATGGATTGGAGCGGCACAACTCGGTGACAGTTTTAGAAAATGATCTGTTGGGAAACGTATTGCGCCAGTGACAAATACAATTTGGGTTGTTGCACTCTCAGCTAAAGAGGTTCAGCTGTCTAAACCTACTTTAAATGTTAAATTTAGAAAGCCTGTTGAGAATTACATGACTAAAACTTCAGAATTTTTGTTGGGCTTCCATCTAGGTTTTTTTTTATGCATGCCATTGTGTGCCAGGAATGTTTTTCTTTTTCACAAATGGGATAGACTGAATCATTAAGTCATGCTTTACTTCTCCTTCACGACTGCTTGATGGTGGTAAGACTAGACTTTGTAAAACCAGAGAGGGGGGATGGTCATGATGGACGGTCAGTCACAATGTTAAAAAAAAAACACTCAGCATCCATCAGTTGTGGTCCCAAGAGAATAGGTTTACTTTCCATCCTGGTGGTTTATCAATAAAGTGATTACCTTAATAGAAAGAACAGTGCCTTTTAAAAGCCTCTTTACTTGTCAAATAATTAAATCAGCCAATACAAAATCTGTTCTTGATCAGAGAGATGAATTATTGATGAGCCAATGGAATCTTGGGAGCATTATTAAAAATTGATACACTCCATCTGGATTAAAAGTATGTGTGTGTTTTAATTTGTCCACCATTCAACCGTCCATCCGTTAATCCATCATACTTTTTGACCAGGGTTTCCAAAACCTTTTCAGCTCGAGACCCAAAAGGCAAGTTTGGTGTCTCCCTGGAATCCAGATGTACAAAATGCATCATGAATTGCCATAACACTGTTTATAAACTGAACACAACAAACAATGGGAAAGGAGTCTATCGCCTATTTTTAGCAGGTTTAAAAACCTGCCTATATGCACTAATTTTGGTGTATAAATTTCTCACTACCTCATAACAAACTCAAACATTATGAGGGATTTTAAACTGGAATGGATACAGGAAGTGTTGACCTTATGTTCAAAATATTGCTTCCTACTAATATATTATAGTGATGGACCACATTTCCTCTTCTAAGTTTGTTTTATGTTCCAAAATGCAAATGTTAATTGAGCATTGCACCATGTTCTCTGCAGAACGTGGTGGTTTATGTTGGTAGCTTAATTGTCATTGTTGTGGTGATTGATACTTTTAACCATTAGTGAGGTGGTGGTTACTTTTCTTACAGTGTATTAAAGATCTCGTCCCCTGTGTTGGACTTGCCACTGCAGGTAGTTGCTTTTTGTTTCTCATTCCATGTTGCCTGTCACTATTTGTGGAAATGCAGTATTTGTTTTACTCAGCCAATTGGCGACCCAATAAAAATAGGTCTGCAACCCATTTTGAGTCCCGACCCTATGTTTGTGAAACACTGTTTTAGACCCGCAGTAGTCCAAAAGCATCAGTGACAATTGGGGAAACCATGACTATGGCTGCTCGTCTGACTTTGACTGCTTGAAATGTTCCCTCAGTTGTGTGCAGAGTTATTAAAGCCAAGCCTTGTGTCCTTCAGTACCCAGTCTGAGTAATAACAGGGTAATGCAGTAAGTCAAACAGTCTTGTTCTAATTAGGTGTGGTTGTGTGCGGTGTTCCAGCGCCTGTCGACTGCTCACAGACATGACCATAAACACGTTGGACCTCGGTGCTCAGTAGATCTGCAGCACAGTCCTCAGGACAGGGATGGATCCAATAAGGCCTCTTCTCTTGTGTTTTCTTTCTGAGAGGAAGGAAAGAAAACACAACAATCACAAGGGAATGTTGGTGCAGAAATAAAGTGCAGAGGGAGGAAGTCTACAAGTCATAAAATTCAGGGTTTTGTATAAAATAAATCCATATGTGTTATTGTCTTTCACTCCAAGTCAGCTGTTAACTTCCTCTTTCTTTCTAGTTTATGAGAAATCCAAAGAAACTGTTGCTCCCAAAAACCTTGAGGAGAAAACCCTCCATTTGTCTTATCTGCAGGTTGTGTAATACATGTATATTTATGAAATTACAGTGATTTTCTGCAACTGGAGCTCAAATTATGGTCACTGACTAGTGTCCCAACACAATCTGTGGGATCTAACTGACTAGTGTGGTTTTGGTTTTCATGTGGTCTGCAAAATGACAAAATGACGCACTGGCCTGAAACTTTGAACTGACACAGATGACAAACTGGCCTCAGCCGATGTTTGGTTTACAACCATAAAACATTTGATACATCCTTATTTAAGTGTGTACAGGATGTATAAAGTCTTACTAAATAAAGACAGCTTAAGTCTATGTAGAGGTAAACAGTATTGACAGCCTTGAGGGTGACACATTATTATGATAGAATAAACTGAGAAGAACTGTTAAAGAGACATATGTCTCACTGTCATTTTCAATTTTTGTTAAAAAATAAAAATAAAAAAATCAGCTCCATATTTTCTATGCATTGTTTGCTATGAAGAACATAGACACGCCTTTTAAAGAAGATTATAAATGAGAAGCAGAAAATACACATATTCACACACACACACACACACACAAATTAATATACATCCAGAAACATACAACTGTATATTTATACCTGCATAGGAATAATAATTTAGGGTTTAAATCAGAACTGAGACTTAAAGGATCCGTGTGCAGGATTTAGTGGCATCTAGCAGTGAGCCTGCAGATTGCAAACATGTCGCCTCACTCTGCCCTTCCAAGCATGTACCTACAGTGAGTGCAAAGCCTGTGAAAAACACAAAAAGTCCTGAGCGAGTGTTTGGTTTGTGTGTTCTGGGCAACTGCAGAGGCATGGTGGTGCAACATGGTGGACTCCGTGGAAGACGATCTGCACCCTCTGATATAAACAGCTAGGTAACTTCTAAAGTAACAAAAACACAATTCTTATTTTCAGGTGATTATACAATAATGGAAACATACTTTTTACACAAATTTTATTTTCCAATTGTGCCATATTCTGCTACTAAATCCCTGTAAATCTTACAAACTGGACCTTTACATTTGTACCATTTAAATGAACATAATACCGAC
>JAJHUR010086574.1:0-15550 GCA_027495735.1 Lutjanus campechanus
AATGCCTTGACATTTTCATATAGCGTTATTTATTTCATATGAAATTATGACTAAAAGTTCTCTGTCTGAAAATTGTGCCAATCTTAGATGAGTGATCATTATATCTCCCATAATGCAATACTCAACTTTGCAACACTTAAATATTAGATTAAATATTAAAATATTAGGACATTATATATATGTATTTTTCTTTTAAAAAAGTGACTCAAAATGATCAATCAATTTAATAGCTGACAACTAATTGACTGATTGTTGCAGCTCTGCTCATGCTAAATGCTGCAGAATCCCAAACTTCATCTCAGTCGAGAGGAAGAGGTGGAGCTGCTGTGAACACACACATCAACACATCGGTACAGACTGTGTTTATCAGTGGTGTGGTTGGCAGATATTATCTATGCAGATGTAGTCGTAAAAGTCCCGCGTTCACATGCAGTCTGCCTCAGAAATGTTTTCTGTGTTTGCAGGTTTATTTGGATTGCGAGTGGAGATTCCTCCTCCCTGCGCTGTTCTGATTTTGCTGCCAGCTGATTGTGTGTTTGATCAAACAGTGCTGTGCTGGTATTCAGGGCGCAGCACCAGGCACCAATGAGCCATCCTAGTCAGCACTGTCTGTCTGTCCGTCTGTCTGTTTGTTCCTGCAGCTGACTCACCCCGTCCTAGCTGCTCCCCTTGAGTCATTTAATCTGAAGATGAGAGAGGAGCCTGCCCTGCTCCTTTACTTCCTCCTTTCATTGCAGAAAATGGGCACACCCAGCGAGCAACCCTCACCACAAATTACTAAACTGCCATCAGTCCTCAGCATGATGCACAAACTCCCTCCCTCTTTCTCTGGGCTAAAGTTCTTTCTCCGTCTTTCTGTTGTATTTCCCCCGTTTTATTTTATACTCAGACTTTATTTCAACACTTTTCTGACCTTTAGGTCTTTCCTCAGTAATGAGTTTTAAGTTCTTTTTTCTGTTGGATCTTGACACAGCCACACCTATTTCACTTCTCATTTCACTTATCTTTAGCTTGCTTGCTAAAAATGGACGAGTATTGATACGCAACATCACTCAGTAGTGTAACACTCTCCTCCTGAGTTGCTTCATACAAGCCAGTGATTTGCTCACAGGTCACTCTCATGTCTCTATGATAAATATGAAGCTGGAGCCAGCAGCTGGTTAGCTTAGCATAAAGACAAGAAAGTTCTAGCCTGTATTTCTCCCGACAGGACCTCTAAAGCTCACGAATGACTGTGTTGAATGTCGTTTGTTTAATCCAAACAAAAAACCTGGTGTAGAAGAACAACTTGTGGTTTTATAGGTAGTTATTTGCCAGGCTCAGTAACCCCCTCAAAGTTACTGCGCCCGTCCAAAAAAATAGTCCCCCCACAAAGCCCTGTAAAACTTGTCTTCTTTACACGTTGGTTTTCTATGGATTTAATAAACGAGACGCAGTGTGTTAATTACTGAGCTTTAGATGTGCTGGTAGGTGAAATTTTTTGCCTTTTGGGCAGACCCAGGCTGCACGTATCGTTTTTCCAACCTACTTTTGATGAAACCACGCCCACTTCTGCACGACAAAAGCCTTGATGGCTGCATTCATGCTCGACTCAGATTATTATCTTGTTGTCCTCCAGAATTAACGTTTCTAATTACTCAACAGACACCCACTGAACACACAGTAGTTCACAGTGCTGCTTTAGCCATTGAGGCTAAAGCAGGTTTGAAAAACAACAGATGCAGCCTGACTGATTATGCCCCCCTGCTATCAGTCATTATGCTAAGCTAGGCTAACTATCTGGCTGTAGCTTCATACTGCACAGATGTGACAGTGGTATCACTGTTCTCATCTATCTCTCAGCAAGAAAGTGAATAAATGAGTTTCCCAAAATGTTAAATTACTCTTCGCAATTATTAATTCAATATCTGTAATTGGCGATAATGTTTGTTGATTGACTTATTGATTAATCAGCAGCCCTGAGCTGGACTAAAGCTACAGGACTGCCTTGCCAAACTCTTGTTTACTATGGTCTGTGGTCTGCAGCATCAGATGAGGGTTACTGGTTTAAATGTATTGAGCAGGCTGTGAGGTTAGAGGATCTCAACAGTTAACAGACTCAGCTCTACCCTGCAGTGTATCCAGCCACAGCGGCACCCTCCTCACATTCCCCACACAGACTCACTGCAGTTTAGTGTTCACGTAATGAGGTTTCAGCCCAACAGGTAATCTCTCTTTCTGCAGTTTTGACAAAATGCCACATGATCTGGCAGCAGCAGCAGACACATGATTACTGATAAATCCAGAGGAGAGCTCACATGTGTTCAGTGAGGAACGCAGCGAGAGAGCGGCAAGGCTGCCACCTAGCAGCCAGAGGAGTGAACAAGGGGAGGGACACTGACTGTATCACACGGCCAGCTCTCATACTGTCAAGTTATTAAGCTGTAAACTCTCCATTTATTTAGTTTGCTGTCATTATAGGACATTTTTACATGTGTCTGATGTTTAAATCTTGAGTTGTGTGTTGTTGCATGTGCAGAGACGGCCTCTGTGCATTTTCCACTGTGCTCATCACACCCATGTTTGAACAGGCTCAATCATTTCACTTGGCATCATCCTGTTTGTGTGTTTGATGAAGCTCCGAGCACTTAAGCAGATTAAGACTTGGTGAATGTTTTGTTAATTGAATAATGCGCTCTCCGTGCAGACGTTCGTTCTCTGTCAGCAGCAGCATCTTTGCTCCAGTCTGTCAGCAGCCCAGCCCAGGTTTTAAAACCCTTCAAAACACATCTTTATCTGTACTTGACTGAGCCTGCGTGGAGTTTGTTGAAACGGCGAGATGGCAGCGATTGTGCCAGGCTCTTCCCGTCATCCACGAGGGCAGGATGTGCAGAGCTGTGGTGTAACTCTGTACCTGGCTGCTCCCCTGTCTGCCTCGGAGCAGAGCCGTGCAGGTTGAGACAGATGCCTGTGTGGCAACAACTAGACTGTCTCCTCCTGTCTGTCACATAATAATGCTATATCACTGATAAAAGGAGATAAACATGCTTATAGTAGTAGTTATCTTTGTGCGTTTGAAAAACCAGCTCTTAGAATGAGACATCTGTCAATTATTTTCTCAATTATTCATTTAGTCTATAAAATGTCAAGAAATTGTGCAAAATCGGTCCATCATGATTTCCCAGAGCCTAGCATGACGTCTTCAGATTGCATCTTTTGTCCAACCAACAGTGCAAAACCCAAAGACTCAAAAGAGACTTACTATCATAAATCAGTGTTTCCCAACCCTGGTCCTCGGGGACCCCTGCCCTGCATGTTTTAGATGTTTCCCTGCTCCAACACACCTGATTCAAATAATCAGCTCATCATCAAGCCTCTGCAGAAACTTGATAATGAGCTGATCATTTGACTCAGGTGTGTTGGAGCAGAGAAACATTTAAAACATGCAGGGCAGGGGTCCCTGAGGACCAGGGTTGGGGGAACACTGTCATAAATGACAAAGAAAAGCAGCAAATCCTCACATTTAAGAAGCTGGAAGCAGCAAATCTTTTCATTTTTGCTTTAAAATTTACTAAAATGATGAATCACTCATCAGAATAGTTTGAAATTGACTAATCACTGCATCTCTAGCAGGACTAGCACAAGTAAAAATCAGGAATAAAGTTTGCAAACACATAAAAATCTACCTAAAGTTTGCCAGAAGTTTAGCTGAATGTGTTAAGTCTTCACTTTGATTGTATAAGTATGAAGACAGCTGATGTCAGGTGTGCTGAGACACCCACAGCTGCGCTCAATAGCACAGGTGTCAATTAAAAGAAACTGCTGACTCAACAGACAAGTCCTAGAGCACATTTTTTCTTTTTTTTTTTCTTCTTCTTCTTCTCCTTACACTCAGATTTTGCCTGCAGGCTAACTTGTTGTGTTGCAGTTGTGATAGTGAATGTGTGGTGTGATGTGGCAGCTGTGTGTGTTGGTGGGAATGACTCTGATTCACTGGGACTTTGTGTACCTGCATTGATTTACTCTGAGATTATTGGATTAGGCAGCGGGACAGAGCAGGTGACGATACCTGACAGGATGAGTGTGTCTGACGTCTCTCTGTGGATGACACCATCTGCACATGAACATGAGTCTCAATCTGACAGGTTTTTGTTTAAAAATGTTAACACATAGAGTCAAAATGCAGGGCTGCAGATACTAAATACCAGACAGTCACTGCACAACATCGACACAAAAACCCCATGAATCAAATATTGCAGTAAGACAGTCCTCGTCATGAATATCCACAGTTTGATTTGGTCATAGCTGAGATAAAGTAAATCAAAGAGGCAGACCTCGGTGTAAATGGCATTTTAAAATATCTGATAGTTGATCAATTTCATCTCACTGTGTACATCATAATTAAAGTTGATTCAAGGAGCTCAATATTTTTCTCAGGAGCTGGTGAGGACTAACCTGACACACCAAATGGTTTGTTCCACAGAACCATCTCATCTTTAGGAACTGTTTGGAAAAGGGCAGGCACTTTCAAAGAAACACTTGGCAGGTGATTGGATGAAGCCGGTTGGGAGAAGAGCAAAAAAATCTTTTCCATGAAGAAAAGTCTTAAGTGTTGTTCTTTGCTCTTCTTTCAATGAAGAAATACTCTCTCAGTTCTGATATAACTGATTCTGTCACAGTATCTACGCTAACCTCTTCAGGAGCCAACAGTGTTTGTTCGAGATGAGTCGCTTCCACAGACGCTTTTCGCTGTCGTTGCACCTAACACCACTTTTGGTGCGGACACAAACTGATAACCTGAAGCCTGGCAAGATGGATTCTCACGTGATCTTGTGAATCCAGCTGCTTGTGGTGGAGGTGGAGACCAAAACAGAGTTAAAAGGAGAGTGAATATTGGACTTGGACTCATCAGGCCGCTAGGAACACGACTCCTAATGAAATGCTAATGCTGCTACCATTCTGCTGGATGTGGCTGTAAGACACTGTTTGCCAACTTTATACAGTCATAATATGCCAACATGCATTTTAGGGCTGCAACTATCGATTATTTTCATCATCGATTAATCTACTGATCATTTTCTCAATTAATGGATTAGTGATTTCGTCTATAAAATGTCAAAAAATGGTGAAAATGTTGATCACTGTTGTCCAAAGCTCAAGATGATGTCCTCAAATGTCTTGTTTTGTCCAAAACACAAAGATATTCAGTTTACTGTCGCAGAGGACTAAAGAAAAATAATCACATTTAACAACCTGACATCAGAGAATTCTTTATTAAAAAATGATCGATCATCAAATAGGTTGGTGATTATTTAATAATCGATTAATTGTTGTACCTCTGGTGCGTTTACAGCCTATTTCTGCTGCCCCTAAGTGACAAAATCATCAGTTAATCCAGGTTTGAACTGCATGTCTCTGAATAATTACAGCAGTAATGCTGAGGGAACTCCCACGACTCCACAACTGCAGCGTCAGTCATCGGATAATAAGAAAGCACTACACAGACCCGTTGGGAAATTTAAATAGTCTGTGTTAGAGATGTCATACAGCATCAAATTTAATCTCCTGTTTTCAGAAACGAGATAAAAAGTTGATGAGAGAGCAGAGGGAGCACAGAGGCAAAGGGCACAGATGAATGTTGGCCAGAGAGTGAGATAACGGAGAGTTTAGGTCAAAATGGATCACTTCCTGCCAGCTCATTATCATTAGCATAACTTCCTGTCTGCACGGGCGAAAGGGGGCTGGTCAAGAGGATACCGAGGATTAGCAGAGTGCACATTCCCATTCAGTACAGTGGTATTCAGGCTATTGCATTACATCAGAGTTGGAAACATGCCCCAACACCCCATGCCTCATGTTCAGACCGAACAAGCAGACATAAAGTGACATATTCTTTAACTAAACCTGCAGTTGTGAAGTCAGATGGTCCAATAAACTGACTCCTTTCATATGAACTGCAGTGACACTGTGTTGTGTAATGTGAAATCATTCTTTTTGGTATAAAATGTTCACGATCAACCCAAGAAAAGTGCAGTGAATGATCCCAGCTGTTTGAGTTTTTGCCGTGTGCTTTCCTTACTGTCATTATGTTACAAGATATTTTACCTACAAACAGACCCAGGCTCGCTCCCCGTGCCAGAAACTCGTCTGGAGGGGATCTACTTTTCCAGACCTGAATCATTTTTGCCAGGCCAAGAACTATCAATTACTTGGAAACCCAAATTGCTCTTATGGCTGCTCGCAGTTCTCGGATGTTTCCAGGAAACAAACAGTTGATTAGAGGCGCATGGTATTTATTAAACCCCCCTCATTCATCATTTTATTATGCGGTGCCCGTGTCCCCCTCACCTCCTCAGCCTCTGTCTCAGCCTGTCCCTACTTGCCGCTCCCTGCTCCCCTCATGTTTTTCATTTTTCTCTCCTCGCCGATCCCTTTGCAACTTCATTTTTCTGTTGTTTTTTTTTTATTTTTTATTTTTTGCTCTCCTCGCTCAGATGAACATATCTCAGCCCATCCTCAGCGGGTGCTGTTGTCAGTGCGGGCTTTAAAAATGTCCCACACAGCACTTTTCCCTGCCCTTTTTTTTTTCTTCTCTTTTCTTTCTTGGCCCTCCACTTTCTTTCCTGCCTCCCTTCCCTTCCCCTGTCCTGTCCTCCCTCCCCTCCCTCCCCTCCCCTCCCTCCTCCCCCTCCGCCTGTAACCAGAGCCCAGGGAATTGGAGGGCTGCCAGGATCCAGTTTGCTTCTGCCCTTTTAAGGCTAAAAAACCAGGAGGAACTTTTTCCAGTGGAGGGAGTGAAGAGAAGGAGAGCGGAGGGAGGGAGGGAGGATGACTGGAAGGAGTAGAAAGGAAGAGGAGGAAGTGTAGTAGCTCCAGTGTGGCTTGTTGCATGGAGTCAGAGGAGGGAGGGAGAGAAGAGAGAGCTGCAGGTCATAGATTCTCAGCTTCAGGGATGTTTGGGCCTATCAGCTAAATTCATGTCAGAGTTGTAAAGCAAATGTTTTGAGAAGTCTTTCTGACTGTTTGTGTGTGTGTGCGTTTGTGTGTGATAAGAACAGTATGGAATGTGTGACATTTCCTCAGACTGTTCTGTCTGACTGGGTTTTGGTCACTCCAGCCACTCCCCCTTTTCCAGGCATGACTTCTTCTGTGTGTGTGTGTGTGTGTGTGTGTGTGCGTGTGTGTAGGCACAATTGTACTGTTGGGCCTTTTACACTCTCTCCACACTATCTTAATGTCTGAGAAGTCTGCCAAAAGTAAATTTGTTCAGTATGTACAACACGCAGTACATTGTATATAACAGGCGTAAGGCCAATGTTTGGAGAATGATGGATAATGTAATTTATTCAAAGACATTTGTAATTATACTTGAGATTTTGTAAAACAGTCATCATGATATATTTTAAGTATATTTTTATTAGAATACATACTGTATATGTGAATTTTGAGGACATATTGATTTTGAGACTACTGACCAATAGTCTTTTTTTTTTCTTTTTTATCATAAATGCATAACATGAACAAATTTTTGACAGTGATCCTGTATATTTGTTTTTAATAGACTTGCGTCCAAGATATGAACCAGGACTGAATGACTTTGAAACAATTGTGATGATTTTGACTGATATTGCAGTATGATTTGCGATATTACATGCAGAGTTGCAACAAATAATCGGTTATTAAATTTGATTTAAATTTTTAAAATGTAAATATTTTCTGGTTTCTTTACTCTCTGACAGTTAACTGAATATCTTTGGGTTGTTGGACAAACGAGATATTTGAGGACGTCATCTTGGGCTTTGAGAAACACTGATCGACATTCTTCAGAATTTTCTCATTATATAGATGATTTTTGTTTAGCAAGACTGACAAGAATAAAGCAACATAAAAGACTTAAAGACACAAAAACAATGTAAGAGGGAGGAAACTGCATGAAAGATGTATTCACATTTTCATTGAAAAATGTAACGGCAACGACTTAGAAGATGAAAACAACATCAATGACGTAACTAGACAAAAAACAATGTACGAAGGGGGAAATGACATAAGACCTAGCAAGAAAAAACATGACGTAAAAAAAGACGTATGAGATGAAAATGAAGTAAGAAGACGAAAACAACGTAGAAGACGGAAGAAGACAAAAATGACTGAATGAGTCAAATGACGTAAAAGGCATAACTTGAGGTAATCAACAGAAACACTGTGACAAGATGTAAGACGAAAACAACATAACGAGCAAAAATAACAACAAGACAAAAATGATGCAAGAAGGTGAAAACGACATGAAAGACATGACGACTAAACTGATGTAACAATACAAAAACGACATAAAAGACACAATTAAGACAAAAATGCTGTAACAAGACATAGTTAGACAAAAACGACCTAAAAGATGAAACTAGACAAAATGGTTGGTTGTAGACGAAAGCTACATAAAAACATAACAAGATGAAAGTGATGCAACAAGGACAAAAATGATGTAAGAAAGTGAAAATGAGCTAAAAGACGTTATGAGATGAGGGCAGAGAAAATGTGAGGTTGATTTATCTTTGCACAGAAACAGTCAGTAGAAATGTCCTTTTTACTTTTATACTCTTGAGGACATTTCAGAGCCTGAACCTTTCTGAACTTTTACTGCAGGAAACAAGTTGAATTGGTGCTTCTACTTCTTGTTACACAAGTATCTGTACTTCTACTGGAGTACAGAATGTGAGTGTTTGTGCCACCTCTGATTCTTATATATGAATAAGGATATTATGAGTGTTGGACAGGACAGGGAGAGACCTGAGGACGATCTAGATCTGCTGTGCTGTTTGGTCCTTCTCCTTACAAGCTCTCTGGACTAATGTGCTCCAGATGTTGCAGTACAACCTGAATATTGTGCAGAACCTTTTCCTCCTGCTGTCGCCTTCTCTGAGCTTTCCCTGCTCCTCCTCCCCCTCTGTCTCTCCTTCCCTGAGATGCTGGGATCAGGTCAGGCCGTGGGTCAGGGGGTTGCGGTGATGTCATAGCGATGTCACTCAGGGGGGTGGCTGCAGCAGCGAGCCAAACAGATGAGTCATGGGAGTTTTTGGGGCAAAAGGAGCATCAACCACAGACACGCACGCTCTCCATACGGTAGCCTCCACACTGTTCTCTCTCTCACTCACACACACACTCATAACGGGGGGGGGGGGTTATGAGTCAGCAGGCAGAGGAGGGGGGAGAGTCTGCGGCAGTCTGTGTCCGTATATGGGCTCCGTCGGGCTCGCTGTGCCGTGGTCTGCCGGGAATGCTGGCAGATTCCTTGCATGTTTAGTGGCTTTTTGTGTGTGTGAGAGGCATGAATCAAAGAACAACACACATCCACATTATCAGAAAGTGAGAGAATAAATGTCCCATCTGCTGTCCAAACCTGAGGTGATGCCCCGTGCTGCTGGACAGCTTTGATTATCACTGACCTTTATGTGGATCCAAAAAACCAGAAGCCTGCCCTCATTATCTGCTCTAATTCCAGTCGTTTGTACAGGCGGAGGCGGGGTCCTGATTTGACCCTGAGAATGAAAGAAAACGATGGAAGTTTTTCTTTATTTTTGATTTTTTATAGGCAAATGATTACTCAATTCAATTGGAGCTGCAACAGTTAATCAATTATCAATCAAATCGTTTCTTTACCCCCCTCTGATAGTAAACTGAATATCTTTTGAGTTGTGAGTAAAACAAGACATTTGAGGACGTCAGCTTGGGTTTTGGGAAACACTGATTGACACTTTTCACCATTTTCTGACATTTTAAAACAAACAACAGTTTTTCGATTAATCGACTATGAATCGTTACTTGCAGCCCTAAATTAAATAAAAAATACAATATTCAAACTAGGAAGAGGTCACTGCAGATATGTGCTTGTCATGATGAGGGTGAAGCACCTGCTGCAATGTTACCACAACTGCCAGATGCAACCAGCAGAGATTTAAGTTTTTAATAAAGTTTTTTGTATAATGTTTAAGTAAGTTTTCCAATCTAGATGTATGCGATAGGACTGCATCTAGCAATGACTTGAGTTGTCGACTAATCTTTCGGTTAATTAATTAGTTGTTTGGTCCATAAAATGTCAAAGAACTGTGAAAAATGTTGATCAGCCCACGACCCAAAGATATTCAGTTTACTGTCATAAAGGTGTAAAGAACCCAGAAATATTTACATTCAGCTTGAAGCTGGAATCAAAGAATTGTGACTTATTTTTCTTATATAATTGCTCAAACCGATTAATTTATTAGCAAAATATTTGGCGATTAATTTTGTAATCTATTAATTGTTGCCGAGGTCTCAGTTTTCTGTAAGATGCCTAGAATAGGTATTGTAGCAGAGCGTCTTGGGTTGATCTACCTTTAGGTGAACCCAGGAAACGGGACGATAATTCCAAACATTGTTATTAAGCACATTTTAATAATTTATTTATTCAGAACATTAGAAGCAAACAGGCAACCTTACAACATTATAATAGATACAAAAATCAACATTTTTGGAGATATTTAAAATCTAAAATTCAGAATAAATTACACTTGATGTTGAGGTTAAGGTTTGGGCATCGGGCTCATTAGATCGCTCCTCAGTAACTTTTCCAGGTTTATAACAAACCAAATTTCATGAAAATCTGTTCAGAATTAAGCAAGACACAGTTGATTTTGTAGTGAAGTCTGCATCTCTCATCTGTGTACTGGCGGTCCTTGAACGCTCCAACATGGCGACTGCGCTGACACATAGCCGAGATGGCCGTGAAGCTAATAAAACAGGGATCTGCTCATCTTGTATTGTGTCTAACTTTAGTGGATCGTAACAAATTGTGTATGGAATTAATCTGCAGATGCTGTGGTGTAAGTTGAGACCATACTATTTTATGAATGTTAGTTTTGCGGCTTGCAGCTGACTAGTAGATAAGCTTTGTTTTTAGCTTAGCAGTTGTTGACGACTTGCGGCCAGCGCCAGCTGGTTAAGAGGAGGGAGCAGTCCCTATAAAACCAAGCAGTCATTAAAATAGATGTTTCAAGAGTTTTCTCCACGACCACAAGATGTTCTTGAGCAAACATTCATAAATTAGCACAAAACAAATCAGTCTGATGGGTCCAGTACTATGAGAGATTAGCTGGTCACGCACACACGACCTATCGTCTGGTCTCCCTCAGACCTGCGCCCGGCAGAGATAGTAATCTTTGGTTCAATCCGTGACCTTTTCTGCTCTTGTTCTGCTGATGTTCTGGTCCTGTTTGAGTGTGTTACTTTGGGCCGACAGGTTGCTATGTGACACACCCCTTCCTTCGCCGATCTGCATCCTGCTGCAAGTAGCGGCCTGCGGTACACGTGTATGCACCCATTCACACCGTCCCGTCAGTACAAATGACAATTTATAGCTGTCAGTTAGAGGAATACTGCCTGAAGACAGAGATAGAACTCTCTTGTTCCCCCTCTCTGCTTCACGTCTCTCATATCGCCTGCTTTTTTCCTCTTTCCGATCATTCCTGAGACGACTGAGTTGCCACTCGGTTGCTATAACGATCCAGCTCACTCAGAGTTCCCATGGCGATGGGTCATCCAAACAGTCATCGTCTGACCCCGCTGTGCTTTATCACCGTGCAGGCTGGATTGTTCCGCTGGGAGCAGCTGACACGTCGTGTAACGGCGGAGTTGGCAGCACAGTTTGTAGTTCTGCGTGTTCCTCTAACTTTAAGTCATCTGATGTGAAGCACGAATGTGTTTCCCTGCATTAGATTTGCTTTACTTCCTCTGGCTCCTGACTGACTTGCAGAATCAGCTCCTCGTCTTCATCATGCATGAATTCCACAGCCCCCGACTTTTGGTTTGGTGGTTTGGACCCCCGTCCAGCCCGACAATGTCCTCAAACTCCAAGTGCAGCCCCCAGCACTCATATGCAAAAACAGGAAAAAGGAAAAAGGCAAAGGTTGAGCTGCTGCTACCAGCAATTATTCCAGTCTAGACAACAATAACAAAACAGATTAAGTTGACAGCTATGTGAGCAGCGCTGGAATCAGAATATCCCAAAGTTCTCCCGTCCGTCCAAAGATGTCTGTCTTGTTGTTTTTTCAGCCCCATTCTGTCTGTCCTCATGCAGCTCTTATCAAAGTGATGAACAGTCTGAAATCACAGAGAAACTGACAACTGGACCCAGCTGCTGTCAGAGGAAGAACATTTTAATTTTTGCTCTTCAATTGTGCTGGAAAATATATTTTAAAAGATAAGACTCTTGGCTATTAAACCTTGTAATGGGCCAACCTCCTAATGATTTCATTTTTTATTAAATGTAGACGTCTTATAGAGTTGATAAACTATTATATTTTTTTCATGGCACACCATAGTCATAGTGAGCAGCCATTTTTATTATTTAAAGTGTCTCAGAGTTCTCTTAATGCTCATCAAAATCACATTTCTAAACCATAATTCTTATTGAGCTTTAATTTAGAGGGGCTACTGAGTCGACATATTATGGTTTTTATGTTATTCCCCCAAAACTCTCACTTTTCCCTGCAGAAATCCCAAAACCTCTGGGGCTGCACCTTTGATAGCCATCAGCACTGAGTCTCAAGTCCTTACAGGAACCAGAGCTGTTCCTCCTCCTCTGTGTTCTAATCACCATCAGTTAGGAGCCTCTTAACAACGACTCCACCCTTCCTCAAGGCTGGACCTGAGCAATCATCCCTCCTGATCAACTGCCTCTTGTGCAACATGTGTGTGCACACATTGCAGTGTTTATGCCGGGTGGTGTGTGTGTGTGTGTGTATTGTACGTGCTTCCTCATGCCCGGGCTAGCTTCTGGTTGCATCACTCTCTCCTCTGTTTGCAGCCGAGTGTGTGGTTCTGCCTGACAGACACATGCCTCAAATGTGATTTAGAACAACCAGGCGTCTTACTGGATGTCATGTTGTGTCATCCTGTTGCAATACGGACTGCTGTGTCACTTTAAATCTAACTATCTATCTAAATTACCATTCAGTCCCATTTATATTTGAGAGAATGCAGACATCTCTGTGGCTGATATCTCCAAAACTCTGCAGCTCACACCAAAAAACCATTTTGAGGTACAGATTTTGGGGCGAACTGTCCCTTAAATATAGAAAACATCAACGTTTTTATGAGGATTGTGGCCGTTTTAACACTTGCATGTGTTGCATTTTTTTCATGACGCTGTTCACATCTCTGCTCAGATGTCCCCATCTGAACATTTATATAACTCCTGCAATATGATTCATCTGGAAAATTCCCTCGACACTCATCGAGATCTTTCTTTCACAATTTGTCCCCCCCTCCTGATTCCCTAGAAGACACAGACAGTTTTACTTCTGGTTTCCATGTTTCGTGTCCTCAGTGGAATGTGTATTAGTTAAGGTAAGTTTATAGCAACTTTCTAAAACATAGGAAACTCAGAGTGCTGATTGTGTTGCAAAAATGCATCAGAGCATTTAAAATGAAGATAACACCAATTAAGATCGAATAGATACATATAATAAGACAAAATCAAATCAAATACAGATAGTAACAAGTAATGATAGAGCATACAGTTGTAGTACAGTTACAGTGGTTGTAATAATTTGCCCCAGATTCAATAAAGGACATAAAAGTGCTGTGACGAATCAATCGGTCAATCAGTCCATGTGTGCAGCCATGAGACGATAATTCTGATGAATTTGTACTGATGAATTTTGGTAGGACATAATTTGTCCCGGTTCTCAATAATGGACGTGCTGTCTCGCCTTCAAAAACATTTTCACTGCGGTCCAAAAACATTTTTTTTCTCCCACTGGCCGCACATAATTGGAGGCACACGGCTGTAGTAACTGGACAGTCTGTCAGCAGCCACACAGAACCATGAATTACACTTCTGTTGATGAAACTGACGAGTTACATTGATTCAAGAAAGCTGGTTTAATAATAAAAAAGAAACAAATTTAATCCAATGAATCACTTTATTCAAACTGAGGATTTTCTTCTGAAAATAAATAAATATATATATATATATATATGATGACAGACATTGGAACCCCCAGAAGGTTTGAATGTAAAATTGATGTTTGGTACAGCTCTTATTAGAGCTGGGTGATACATCAATAATAAAAATATTGTAATATGAGACTAGACATCGTTTTAGATTGTTGGAAATCGTGATATGACACAAGTGTTGTCTTTTCCTGGTTTTGAAGGCTACAATACAGTGTTGTGGTAGTTTTAGTGGATCATTGTAACCACTTTATTAATGATTATTTATCAAAACTCATATTGTATTAATATTTTTCTATAAAAAAACAACTTTGCTGGACCAACATGGGTATTTATTTTTCTACAAAGACAGATTGTCAGATTGTCATATGTTTGCACTATTTGAGTATTTGCTGTGTTATTTTAGAGAAAATTTGTATATCGAGACTTATGTTGTATATTCAGATATTTATAAGCCATATCATCCAGCCCTAACTCTAGTCATGTGGTGAGTAAATCAGGGTGTCGTCTGCGTAGCTATAGTGATAATCTTATATTGTGCATCATGTGGCCCAGTGGCAGCGCTGATGCTCAGTATCTAAGGCTGCAGTAAGATCAAGCAGCACCAGAACTGATGTTTTATGAGTCTGAATTCAGATAAAATGTCATTTATTGCTTTTATCTGTGCAGCCTCAGCGCTGTGATGTGGTCTGAAGCCAGATTAAAATCTGCACAAAAGGCCGTAAAGCACCACGTCGAGAGTCGACATATCGTTGAGCACGGTCTGTGATTTCTAGGTATGCGTCCTCCTTAAAGAGGTAGCCATACATCAGAGAGCAGAGACACTTCATATCTTCACTTCTGAAACACTGAGGTTAAAAAGATCCTCCTCTGATCTGGTTCTTTCTGGTTGGTTGTTTGAGGGCTGCCTTTCCATGCATCATTCTCCTTTCTTTTTATCGTACTAAAACACCTTTAAGTAACCAGGATGCGTCTGTCCTCTGTGGTTTGGATGTCAGTTGTCCATATATGTATAAATGTTTAAATGTTTAAATGTGGTGGTAACATGCTTTCTCTCTCTCTCTCTTCCTCTGCACCCCAGACTCCAAAGCTATCGTGGATGGGAACCTGAAGCTGATCCTGGGTCTGATCTGGACCTTGATCCTGCACTACTCCATCTCCATGCCCATGTGGGACGAGGAGGAGGAGACGGACGACGGCAAGCAGAAGACGCCCAAGCAGAGGCTGCTGGGATGGATCCAGAACAAACTGCCCGAGCTTCCCATCACCAACTTCCACAAGGACTGGCAGACGGGCCGAGCCCTGGGTGCCCTGGTCGACAGCTGTGCTCCAGGTGAGGGACAGCGTGTGTGTGTGTCTGTGTGTGTGGTTTGGAACATCTTTGTGTTCCTGTATCCCGGAGAGGGATTTGTGTGTGTGTGCGTAGGGTGGGGACATGTTCTGTGTGTTTCAGGGGTCAGTGCAGATGAGGGAATAGAATTTGTGGGTGGGTGTGTGTGGTGTGCATGTGTTTCCCCCACAGCAAGGGACTGAAATTAACACCAGCCAAGTACTAAGTGCTAGAAACATGTCTCTCTGGTGGACG
>JAJHUR010086575.1:0-12336 GCA_027495735.1 Lutjanus campechanus
GTACTTTGTTCTAAAACATTCAAACATAAATGAAACACAGAATAGGTGGATGTTTCAGAGATCTGATGTCTGAGTGATGAGTATGTCCGTGTTGCCAAAGTTACCGATCTCTTCGATGGGCTGTTTGACTCCGATCTCGTTGTTGACGGTCATCACTGACAGCAGAGAGGTTTCAGGGCGGATGGAGGCCTCCAACAGCTGAACAAACACACACACATTTTTAAATGCACACACACTGACCTCTGTATGTTGTCTGAATGTTCTGTATATGTTCTCTGTACATGCTGAACACGTTCTCTCTGTGTGTTCTGTGGCTGTTCTCTCTGTGTGCTCAGCACGTATACCTCAAGGTCCACCAGTCCGTTCGTCTGGACCGGCAGGTAGGTGATGTTGAATCCTTCGGCCTCCAGAACTCGACACGAGTCCAGAACACACTTATGTTCGGTCTGCGTGGTGATCACATGACGTTTCTTGGACTGATAGAACCTGGCCACGCCCTGCAGGAGAGGAAGAGGCAGGGTCACCACTAACATCACGACTCAGTGTTTTACTGTACTTAACATTTTCAATGTTCCCAATGTGTTCTCAGTGTACGGTCACACCAGTATATAAAATGGTGAAATCTCATGAGGACGTCAATAGACCTTTTTCACAGCAGCCATTTTGACACGAAATAGTAAACACAGGTGTTAATGATGATACTAATTAAGGTCCCATTCCATTCTGCAACACCAAACAGAACAGAACCTGCACCGGTAACACCTGTGTTTACTTTACTATCTCATGAAAAAGGACTATTTATTTCAGTGGATCTGTTCACACAGGCAATGCCATTTCTTTGTGTCAATTTGGGTGAACTTTGACATGCAAATTCAGGTCAATGCCCAAAAGCAAACTGTTTTTATAGAGCTGAATGGGGAGCTGGAGAGTCCAAAGTGGAGGAAACTACTAGGAAACTATCAAAGCTGTGTGCCATCATCCAGTCATATGTAACCTCCTCTTTCAGAGGATGAGCTGCCCCACAAAAGCACAATGCTTAGCAGACAGCCTGATGGTACAAATACTTATTTTAAATGATCTGTGAACGTATTTTTCCATTTGCAGCTGAGCAAAACAAACAAGCTGACGAGCCTGCGAATAGGGATGAAATAATAATCGGTTTTATGATAAATTTCCCAGCAAGAAAAAAATCATGATTAGTATTACAGTTTTAAATTCTAATCATTGTAATAACCATGTTTGATTACTGATTACAACCAAAGTTAGTAACAGTCTCATAGGTGCAGAAACAGTAGCAGACAAGGACATGAGTCCATTTCAAATTGTTGAGAGGTTTCAATCAAAGTTAGCAACAGTATCCCAGGCACAGGAGCACTGTTTTTTTTTTGTGGGTCAATAAAAATGTAATTTTAAATCATTGAGAGGTGTGTATCAGTAGCAGTTTCATCACATTGTAACAATCCCCACGATAATACTGACATGTGAAATGTTCATACTGTTTGATCTGCATCTGCTTCATTTTACCTCTTGTGTTGATTTTGGACAAAAGCAGCAGTGTTGTTTCCACTACCATAACCATAAAATATAACATCAAAAATAAAATTATCTAAAGAAAAGTCTCCTCCTGCTCCTTTTTAAGTGGCTTATGCATTGGTTCCCAATCTGGGGTCCCCAAGACTTTGTCTCCTCCGAGGTCATCAAAATTAGATTTGCACATGTTGAATAAAATAGCAATTTATATTAAAGTCTGAATATAAACCTATTTAAAAAACTACATTGTTTGTCCTCATTCAAAAATAGTAGGCTACTCAGTAGGCCACATCTCTGTGACCTCTCAAACTGCATAATAATGAATCATAAATTTTCTTGGATGAGCGTGTAAAAGCTTCATCTTGTAAGGTTGTTGAAAGAAAAATGTTCAGCTTAAAACAGGAAAGAGACATTTACCTAATGCTCTACTCACTGTAACTCGGCGTGGGAAAATGTAAACATTCTGGTCTGCATGCCATAAATAATTTCAATGGATTTTAAGGAGAATCCAACCCATATACAGAAACAGCCAAACTTCTTGCAGATAGTCTTGTTTGCTTATGCAGGTCATGTAGAGGCAACAGTATTAAATCGAGACTGTTTCATAACCAGTCAATAACTCCTCGTAGTTTTATTGAACTACAGGGGGTACAATGGTGAACAAAATGCCCCAGGGGAGTGAACAGCACTGTGCAGAGAAAATATGGAGAAGCCAGTAGAGCTGTTGTGACTGACTGGCACTACCCCACCTGGTTAGCATACATATTTCACAAAGAGCCACAGACCAGTTTGTGATGTGACCAGACCTCCAGTCTGTTCTCATTCTGTACTCTCTATGTTCCCTCAGTTCCTGATCTGTTCGCTCACTGTGAACCGAGACATGGGGAGGTAGAGGTGCAAGTGGGAGTCATGAAAATGAGGAGCAGAGTTTTACCTTGATGGCCATGTTGTTGGACTCGGTGGCTCCGCTGGTGAAGATGATCTCTCTGGGATCTGCTCCAATCAGATCAGCCACCTGCTGCTCAGAGAGAGACAACACACAGTCAGTGTCTCTCTATCAAATTCTGATTGAATCACAATTAAATACACAGATAGAATAAATAAGAATTTAATTTTAAAAAAAACAAACTTTTCCCTCTCTTCCTGTACAAAGTGTGTGTCTCTCTACCTTCCTGGCCGTCTCCATGGCGGTCTCACTCTCCCAGCCGTAGGCGTGTGTTCTGGAGTGAGGGTTGCCGTAGTAATTCACCTGGTAGGGCAACATGGCGTCCAGCACCCGTGGGTCCTACGCCCAACAAACACACACAAACATTAAACTATATGTGAAAGTAAATGTAAGTAACTCTGTCTCTGATTCTGACATTGGCTGGTAAAGCCTGTAACCATGGCAATGTGGTTGGTAATGGTTACCATGGGTGTGGTGGCCTGGAAGTCCATGTAGAGGGGGCGGGGCTCATCTTTCTCCAGTTCCTGCTTCTTTACCATCTCTGCAGCACAAAACAACAATAGACAGTCAGTTTAAGCTGGTTTCACTCAGAGTTTAATCAGATCTGTGTGATTCTGGATTGAAATTGTGGTCAAATATCTGCGACAGGCAGGTCAGGACCTGCTGAGTCATTCATGTTTGCAGAGCTGTGAACGGAAAACTGTAAAGTTATGAAAGTTGCACGTCATATTTATATGCCGTGTGTGTTGTATTGTGTTGTATTGTATTATTTTTTTCATATACAAGTACATTTTGTCTGTTTTGTTGAGTTTATTAGATATAACAAAAAACAATGCACATCCTTATATGTGAGCCATGTTTGCTAGATTTCTGTTTTTTTCTTCCCAGTTTTTGCTGGCAGACTGTAGCACACTTTGGTATGTTGCCTCCACATTGCAGTGGGGGTGACATCAGCAGCAGGACTGGGTAGAGAGTCACCGATCAAGTGTGTCATTGTGAGCAAACACAATATGAAGAAAGGAAGTGGGGACCCACTCATCATGGAGAAACAGCTCTATAGCCCTACTAGAGGTTGTCAACTCCACAGGAAACCGCTGACATTAATTTATTGCCATTTTGTACCCATTTCTTTCTCTTGTTTTTTGCTTCTCTTTGCTTCTCTATTGTGTACACTGGAGCACTGAACGAGTGAAACCTCATTGTCCTGTACACTGAGTACTGTATAGGATAAATATTTTAAACATTATCTGCTTCCAGTTTCTTCAGTGAGGTTTTTTGGTTATATACTGGATAGGGCTGTCACCATACATCAGTATTATAACCATGCTATTTAAAAATCAAATATTGATGTTATGATAATATAATAATAATATTGTGTAAATAATCCAGCACCTCAAGCATACTGTCTCCTACTTTGTCTCCATACACACACACACACACACACACACACACAAATGCACACTCACTCACTCACTCACCCCTTTTCACTATCCATTGTGTAATTACACCTTTTATATGCTTTTGTACACTTATAGTTACAGAGTCTCTCTCCACCTCCCATACACTTGTATTTTAGTTTGATACACTACCAGAAAACAAACCAAATGCACAATAAACAAAACTAAAAGATGAACTTGACTGATAGCATCATTACACTTTATTTCAAATTTTCTATAGATATCACAATAATATTGTTAGTTAGTTATCATTGGTGAAAGTCTGATATTGTGTCAGCCCTAATACTGAACCTCTTTGAGTCTGACTGTTACTGGATTTCTGAGGCCAATTTCGATATTTGAGATTTTTTAAAATCTTAAATGATATATTAGCACAGCAGATATATTACATGATCATTTACAGTTATATACACAGACCATAAATCATAAATCATTTACTGAGATGGATCCATAAATGTGGTTCTTAAAGAACAGTGACCAAGAAAAATAAAATGTTACAATGCAAAATGTTTTCAGATGTCTTATTTAGTTCGAACTACAGTCAAAAAACCCAAAGGATATCGGATATTCACAGAAACACAAACACATAAAAAAATAAAAATAAAAAACTGATCAAAAGTGGAATTAAAAATGCATCAAAACCTGGAACAAAATATGTGTAACAACGTTAAATATTTGAAAAATAAAAACAAAACTGAAACCACAGCTTGTTAGACACTTTATCTGATAAATTATGAATCAATAAGAATCTAAATTTTTGACGATTAATTTTCTGTCAATCAGCTAGTCCCTGAGGGCTTGTTATTAGTTGGTTTTATAGTATTAATGTATTATTAAATGTTATACACTGCTCACGTGTGTCTCTATGTAACATTTCATCAGTCAGGTTACAGCTGTTGTAAACTGCGTCACTTTGGGATTAGCTTCACGCTAGCTGAAGCTGCTCTAAGCTAAAATAACCAGGCTGAACTGGCTCCGGACCGTTGTTACCTTTCTGCAGGGTGCTGGCGGCTCTCAGCTCTGAGCCCAGCCGGAGAGGGAGCCATGATCCCGGCCTGAGGAGCCTGGAGGAGACGGTCCTGCTCGGAGAAAGCATCTGCACGGGCTGCTGGCTTCACCTGGAGACCCACTGACCTCCGATAACACGCTGACAACTGCAACCACAACACTAGTGGAAGTTGAGCCTGTTTGAACCAGTTTAACCTACTGGTTTCTGTTGGTAAAAATGAAAAAGAAGATTCACGATTTAAGAATAAAAGTAAAATGTGAGCGAAGTTCGGTTTGGTTTGAGAAACGTTGCCGCCTGTCAGTTATATCCAAAGTACAGACTCGGTCAATGTCAAGCTAGCTACGATAATAACGGACACTTCCGGTGATCCTTTCAAAATAAAATATTTTAATGACGCGTGTGACGAGTTTATTTTCCTTAACCCTTTTAAAAACACTTGTTGTCCAAAATGATTTTTTAGATAAACGCTCTAAATAAATGTGAATTTTGTACCCAAAACAATATTATATTTTAAACATTTGTTTTGTTTTTCCTAAACACGCTCATGCAGCCTTTTTTTATTAACAATAAAAAGACATACAAAATGAGGAAGTCATTAATACAAGCAGACAAAAGAAATAGCAGAGCCAGCCGTGAGATTAAATAAACACAATAAAATGGGAGGACAAGTAAGTCGTCTTCACAGGTTTTTTAATCTTTTAGTCAGATATGGTTTAATGTACTGCTTGGTTTCAATTTTAAATATCATAAATTGAGGTTTAGAATGGCTAAATTTGGATTTGTGGATGTGGTATTTGGCTAAAATAATCAACATATTTATTATGTACGCATCACAGAATGAACATGTTTTTCTCCTCTCTTCAGCTTGTTCCTGTTGACTCTCTGCAGCTTGACGCAGCTCGGTGTCGATGCTGTTTCATGGTTGCACAAGTAACGGAAATAGGGGGCGGAACTTCCTCTGGACAAGCTGCGCTCTGACTGGCTGTTGTGCGTTGTTTTGGTGCTGTTTGAGGCGGGGCCAAGAGCTTTCTTTGCCCTGTGATTGGTTACAGACAGACGTTTATGAAACGTGGGTTCAGCCCCCTGTAAAACCAAATTACAGTTGAGCCTCAGTTGCTTTTAGTCAAATGAAAATCAGGATTTTCAAAACACTGTGCGACTCTCACTTCCACAGTTATTTTTTCTTATTGCATTTAATGCAGTAGAGCTGCAACTAACAGTTATTTTCATTGCCAATTAATCTGACGGTCATTTTCTCAATTAATTGATTAGTTGTTTGGTCCATAAAATGTCAGAAAATGGTGAAAATTGTTTATCAGTGATTCCAAAAGCCTAAGATTGTGCCCTTAAACGTTTTGCTTTACTCTCAAAAAGGAGTGAAGAATTCAATACTCACATTTTTGAGAAGCTGAAATCCAATAATCTGGACTTTTTTTCTTAAAAAGTGACTACAAATGATAAACTGATCATCAAAATAGTTTAATTTAATTGCTGATTACTTATCGTTGCTGCTCTAATATGCAGCAGGCGATATATGGGTGGATACCATCTCCCTTTTTTGACAAAATGCATCCTCCTTGCTTACCTGCCATCCCCCCTTTCCATACCCTAGTAGCAGAGAGTTTAGGGCATGGGGGTTGTTTAGTTGAATATGTTCTAGTCTGACTGACTAATTGATTTTTTTGTTTTTCAGAGATTTGTGCAAATTAGAATCTATGGTTCCGACCATGGCTCTGAAATCAATAGCCTAACTGTGCTGAGTAGTGATGAATACATGATGCTGAAGTAACTGCACCTTTTTTTGAAGTCCCGCCCCTCTGTGAGTTTTAGTCTTGGATCTATAATATTATTTAACTAGAAAAGTAGGAAAGTGTAGTCACAGAAGATTTAAATTTAAAGGCATAATATTCAACATTTTCCTTAAAAGAACATAATCCCTTTCAGTCATCACTTATGACCCACTAGAAGTGTGTGGTGGTGCCTGCATCTGTACAGACTCTGACCTCTGTCTTTATTTCCTTATTTTCTCATTATATTGTGCTTAGGATGTTTTAGCAAAACAAAATATCAGTATTTGATTTTGTTAAAGCTCTCCTGAGGGTTTGGGACGCTAAAACAAAATGAGGCAGAGCATCTTTTAAAACACTGAAACTCCGATGAAAGCCAGGTACAACTTCATGTTATCTCTGATATCCCCAAAAATATTGTTTAACATTGTATATACAATTTATTAACTCCAGGACACAACAGTTTTTTCTCTCTCTCCGATACCTGCAACACTCAGGAGGTCTTTTGTAAAACTACCTGTTCATTAAAATGAGCAGTTCAACACCTTTTCCCATCAAGACAAAACAAACTCACCTTGTTTTCAACCACAAAAAGATCAATAAATATCCCACACAGATGGAAGCAAATACATGACAAGTTTTAATTTTCTCATAAAACTATGACATTTCTATGCAAAGCGAACATTTTAAAAGATTCTCTCCCTGATTTTGTTGAAGCACTCCTGAGGGTTTGGGACGCTAAAACAAAATGAGGCAGAGCATCTTTTAAAACACTGAAACTCCGATTTGACAGGCATCAACTTTGGCAAACTGATTTAATATCATTCAGACTCTTTAAAGACCCACTAAAACCCTGATTATACACAAAAATATCTCCTCCGCTGCTTCACTGTGATGTCAACTTCTGTCTGCACTCTGTACTGATAACCACAACCGATCAAAGCATAATAATAATAATATTACAACACATTATTATTAAAATTAATGGCTTGAACAGATATATACATACAATCATAACAATAAATAACGACACTGAAATTAGAGAAGCAGCTTTGTCTGTTAAATCAGTAAAATCACAATTAAAAAGAAGCTCAGACGCTGGTCCTGAAAAACGACATGAAGGAGGGAAATGAAAAGTGTTCGGTTAGAATAGTGAGTGGTTGTTAAAGGGTCAGTTCGCCCAAATTACAAAAATACACGTTCTTTCTCTTCCCTGTAGTAAGATTCTCTACAGTCCGATGCTTTTAGTTTATTTTGTTCTGGTTTTGACGTCTATGTCTGGAAGATTTCTGATCTTGTTTATTAACAGTGTCACTGATTCTCTGGATAATCCTCAGAACACACTAATGACATTTTTCTGGGCCGTTTCTTTGATACAAACTATTTCCGATGAAAACTGTCAAAGTCAAATCACAATTCACAGTGCTCCTACAACTTTTCCACAGTCAAATTCAAGCACTTCTCAAGAATTTTCAAGGTGCATTTTCAAGTTGTTCCAGCACTTTACAGCTGTGCTAAATTACATATTTATATACATATTCCTCGATGATTATTTCACTTCTTCATCACATTAAATGAGACAGCATTCTACTGAAGGGTGACAAATTAAAGGAAGTAGACTTGCATCCTAAACAACCTGGCAGAGTCAATATCCAACTTATTCTACTTTTTTCATCTAAAAAGCAAACAATTTAGACAGGTAGCAATTTATTACTAAAGTAATGCAGCTTCAAGCACTTTATCCAAAAACTAAGCACTTTTCAAACCTTGAAAAGATTAAAGTTCCAAGTGTTTTCAAGGATTTCTAGCACCCGTATGAACCCTGAATCTATAACGATTGCTGTTTTTATGTTGCAAGACCATTTCAGCGTAACTTGGGCAATTCATGTCTCAACGAGCTGCAAAAAGTTTACCCAGGGTTTATTCCCCCGATCTTCACCTTGTACTTAGCTGCAGTTATGTTAACGGAAAGTTACAATCAACAAAGATAAATATTGCTACTATTTTTGTAAATAATTGGGTAGTAATGTCAAGTACAGGCACTATTTTAACATCTCATATATGAGCTAAATTAGTGATTTCTATTTACAAAACTGTGATTTGTCTTTTGCCTGATAATGAACTCTGGAGGTCGTCAATAAGCAGCATATAATTTTATTTGTTTTCTTTTTCGTTTCATTCAGAAATAAGTTTGATTATTGGCACAAGCATATCTGTTTTGATAATATGCAGATGACCAAAGTCCTGGAAATTAATTTACAGAAAATAATCAGTTTAAATGTTGGTCTTGTGTAACTTAGGTGAACTGTCCCTTTAACATGGAGAAAAGAACCACATGGGGAGCAGAAGGTGAAGCTGCAGGTGTGTCTCACAACTTCAGGAGGTAGTGAACATCCAGCAACCATCCTACCCCTTTAACTCGACCTTGACTGGTAGCCGAGGAAACAGGCATCAATGAACACAACATTAGACCTGTTTTTGAATCATTGAACAAATTGTAGATGCAGCTGTGATTCACTACTTTCTGAAAGAGAAACACACCCACTGATTTAATGTTGGGTTTTTTTTTTTAAATTGCTAGACATCTGCTTGAAGCTATGGCACGAGCACATCCAGAACATCTTGAGAGCTGCAGAGAGTTTTACAGACCAGTGATGCTCTTCTGTTTTACGCGAGGACAAAGTCAAAAAGTCTCTTCTTAATCCTCTGACCTCGACCCTCGAAGTCACATGTGCAGTGGTTTCCAGTTCTCTGAGGACACTGGGAGGAAAATCAGACGGGGCGGGGCGTCAGCAAAAAAGACCGGAGGGTTATAAGGCATCAGTGGGCGGGGGCCACACAAAGGCCAACAAGCTCCGACAAAAAAGATAAACGCCTCAGCAGGAAGTCAAACATTCACAGGTGATGTGCAGGTCAAAGCCCAGTCCTGAAGTCTGTCCTTCGCTTAGCTCCGCCTGGAGGTTAAAAGGCCGATCCGTCACAGATGATGTTCTGGCCTCGGCCGGGGAACAGCTCCATCTGCCAGTACCGAGGGTCAGCGTACACTGTGCAGGACAAAGGTCAAAGGGAAGAAGAAAATCAGTGCAAGAGATCTCTGTGTGAAACGAATCGTAGATTAAGTTATTAAGAAACATATAATATTATTATTAGCAATAACGTAGATGGCCAAACATCAACAGGAGTCGAAAAAAAAACTTGTGAGTTTCAATAAAACAATGTAACTAAAGTAAATAAATTACAGTTAACTTGTTAAGTTTTGGTCTTGGTATCTCGTCCTCTTCTTCAATCACCAAAAATTCGGCTGTTGTCTTATACTGCACAAATAACTTAACTAAATTAACTTTTATGAGTCCCTATTTCGTGCACAAAAAATTATCTGCTGTGAACAAGATAAAAAAAAGAAAGAAAAAAAAAAACAACTTCAGGGGCTCCATATAAAGTTTATTTATATATTCATTTATTTATGGGGCAGAGGGAGAAAAAGTACTTCTGAATTATACAAAAATCAGTCTGCTGTGGTAATCCACAAGTGATTTCTGTGTTTCATACAGAGCCCTGAGGATATTTTTTTCATCTTGTTGGCAGAGAACCAAATTGTTTTTTCTAACGTCTGAAGTTAAAAATGTGTGGATGAAAACAGGTGCGGCTGGTGTTACCCATGTCTCCGGGCGTGAGCCACAGGTTGAAGGAGCTGCAGTGTTTCTGACAGCGTTGAACAGGCAGAACCCGAACCGTCGGCAGCCCCTCGCCCACCACCAGCCAGCCGAACACCCCGACACCCTGAAACACAGGCAGCGGCTCAAAGTTAGAAACGTGGCTGAGAGTTCGTGTGGTAAACCAGGCAGGATACAAACCACAAGTGAGGGTCGAGACTCCGCTACTAAACAAACTGATAACTGCACGTTTTTCGATATCACACATAACATTTGGCCAAGTCTGTGTAATATGCATGCTGAAAATAGTCACTGTTGTGTCTTGAACTGTAACAGAACATGACTTTTGTCTGCAACAGTAACACCTTTTTCCCTGTTCAGTCGTCCAGTCTGTCAGTGTTGGGACACCTGGATATGCGGACCCACCTTGCTCTGGGAGTTTGTGCTGTGGGTGACGAGGCAGCGCTGCACGATGGTCCCGGCGCTGTCCAGCAGGGGGCAGAGCTCGGCCTTCGGGAAGAGCCACCTCAACACCTTCTCCCTGGTCCCAGAGCTGAACCTCCTACAACACACACGACAACAATCCCTGTTCACAACCGTTATTAAATACCACAGTGTCCACTCGGTGCATGTTCTGAGGATTAGATATTGATGTTATTAAGTTGGTCGGTTATTAGCCAAACACGACGGATCCACATTAAATACAGTTTTCTGCTCTGCTTTGTTAATTTACAGTGGCAGGCTAATGATGCATAAAGCTAACACTGATAATTCTCTATGTTCTTCACATGTGCTTTTTAATGTAAAATGCAGTGGTGGACTTTTACTGTGAAACTTAAAATGTTGACATTGACTTCTGCAGTTAGCTATTGTTATTCAAAATCCACAGCTTATAGCTTTTCTAACCACTGATTTCCTAAAATATTTTTTCTCTGTTTACATGTACGACACTTCTTCAGTCTGATTGAAACCATCAGAAAGAACATATTTAGATCAACCGGAGAGAAACAATCAGATTAAGTACACCACTCCTCTCTACATGATTGAAAATTCTTTCCAATCCAGTCTCTTCTAAGCAGATACTGAGTAAACGCAGATCAATGTATATCCACTTATGTCTCAGACATATTGACCCACGGCAGTAAAACGAGACCAGACCTAATCTGATCTGACTGAGTACAATTTGGACCGTCTGTCTCAGGTCCCGGGTCGGGTTGTAGACCCATGTAGACTTTGAACAAAACAGCGTACCAGAGCAGAGTGAAGTTGGCGGGTCCTTGTGGGAGGCCGTCATTGTGGTTCTGCAGACCGTCGTCCTCCTCCAGCAGAATGGACATGGAGCCTGAATGGGCCAAGTAGAGCTCCTCAAGCTGCTGCCGCTGGACACTGAGGGACTCCCCGCCCTGCACAGACCAGTATGAACCAGTTTAAATAAACAGAAACCAGTAGGAACAAACAGAATGAAGACATTTATCACACTTAACTGCTCAACATCTTGTCATTGTTTGGGTCACAGTGCAAACATTTAAAAGTTTGACAATTTAACTGTGATCATAATAAAATTAAATCTTTTTTTCTTCTCCACTGCAACAGCAGCTGAGGCTCATAGGTACTGGAGCAGTAGAGTCACCCATCAACTGACAAACTAAACTAAAAACTAAACTAAAAACCCTTCTTTGGCAGAAACAATGTCAAAATAATTCAAACTAATAATCAGAAGGTAAACTTGCAGGATCTTTACATCATGCAGGAGAATTCTGTATTTCTATTTTGAAGAACACTGACGCATGTGGCGTTTAAGCCGTCGTTTACAAAGTCTGCACCTATGGGTGTCACATGGGAAGGCCCATCAAGTGGCCAACCCTGCCTGTGACCTCTGACCTTCAGCAGGACGAGCTGCGGCCCCCGTCGTAGTGTCACGGTCCCTCTGAGGCTCTCTGGGACTTCCAGCACC
>JAJHUR010086576.1:0-17661 GCA_027495735.1 Lutjanus campechanus
TCAGCTATGAGATAAAGTTGCCACACCTGTACCTAAGAGCTAGGCGTGCCAGTGATCGCATCGTGTTCTTTGCATTGCATCGTCACGTGTATATACTTCACCAAAGCACATCCTGGTTCTGACTTGGGGATCATATGATATTCTATGGGATTTTGGTGCCTAGTAATATGGAAACTTGGTGAACGGAAGGCAATGAGGCAAAAACAGTGATACCCAGGGCTTATGAAAAGGAGATTTGTTCACAGACTAATTTATAATAGAAATACACTTTATTAATACAAATGTTCCTTTTTTGTATAAATTTGTGTCCTACAGTTAGTGTTTTTGTAGATCCAGTGCTCCTTCACATGTGTGCATGATGAGATGTTTACTTAAGCTTGTATTACTATAATCTTTATCACACTTTTGACCAAAAATACCTGCCATTTTTACAGCAATTCTCTTTCTTCTACATGCTTATTGATGTTGGAAACACCCAGACATGGAGCTAGGCGGTATCGATGTTTCAGTCTGTGCAGACACCATCAAAGATCCCTCTGTGGAAGGTCGGCACCACAGAATAATGGTCTATTTTCTGGTGTCATGTTTCTGTGATTGGATCTGTAATCCAGGCACGGAGCAGCATCGGAGAGGGCAAAGCGCGGATCTGAGACAATGTCACATAAATCAAGATGCTGTTCGATTGCAGTGCAGCACAAGAATCAGGCTGAACCCGTGCGGATTGCCCGAGAAACATAAAACCTCTGCGCAAGGCCTCAGCATCTGTCTCAAAACTCATGAAGGCACAAAAAACTCCCGAGGATTAGGCTCCAGGATTTCCGCCGGAGCTGCATGTCACTATGGATGCGATTTTAGGTTGAAGCACTGTGCCTCTAATGGTGGAGCAAACCTAAATGCAGTTGACATGCGAGCAGCGAGGACTGGCCTGAATCTACACTTCATCCTCGTCATTCTCTTCTCCACCAACAAGCTGACGCCAGAGAAGACATAGTACTGAGAGGACCCACGTGAGCCTCTGCTGTCCTTTCACAAAGTACAATACTTTTATATATATATATATATATATATATATGTATATATATATAGAGACAGATATATATATATATATATATATACACACACACGCAAACACCTGTGAGCCGAAACAGACTTCATTTCATACACCATCAGTCAAACGTTCAGGAGGGTAAAGTAGGATAATGCCTAGGAGCCCAGGAACTCTGACTGCTCACTTAACCTAACGCAATTTTACATGTTGGCTTGTGAGAATAAGTATTGAGATTTTGATAATCATTGCATATAAGATTCCTTGTTATATTGTGTATGTATGCTCTTAGTTTTAGTGTTGGTTTATCATTGAGTGTTTGGTTTGGGCAGGTGACTTTTGGACACAATTGCTACACTGGAATATGCTTGGGATAAAACTCAAATATCTGTTTCTGGTGGCCACAGTCTATTTTTATAAAATGTACAACATAGAAAGTACTTTCATGGCCATGTCTACAAAATGCTGGATGAACAACCGGCCACAATTTGCCTCTAGGAATAATTAGCTTTTACCAAGTGCAGGGTTTCCTCCAGTAAAGTTGTTTGGCCTATCTTTTCAATGGTGGCTGGCAGTCAAGTGTCTTTTCTGATGGGGCCAGTGACAGACTGATGGCAGCATTAACATAGGGCCCTATAGTTTCTGTGATAACGTAATCATGGCCGGAATCACGGACTTGAGAAAAGCCATAATAAAACAGATTTCATAGGGTCCTAAATGAAAGGAGAAATATGCAAGACCGTAACTGCAGTCCCAGTAGTGAGTTGGAGCCCTTTTCCATACTTGTGCTGGCCTGGTTTGACTTGGTTTGATTCTGCACGTCAGCCCGTCACAGCAGGCTTTGCATCTCTATTACAGCAGAGCTACTGACCTAAAGATGTGTCTTTCAATAGAAGATGAGTTTAACTTAAGTGGAGCAGCTGTAAAATGGCGAGCAACACTTAATTTCCTTTAAATTCTTCACAAAGAAACTCCTGACTTATTTTATTCAAAAGCCTTTATAATGAAGCAACTAAATTAGGAAATGTTTAGTTTTCAGTGGCACCTTCACACTTCATGGATGAAAGCAAACATGCAACAGGAAACTAAAACCAATACCTTAACATAAGAACAGTGACACTGGAGAGAAACTAAACTTCAAACCACAGGCATTCAGTCAGAAGCTACAAAAGTACTGAGAGCTGAAGATAGAGACTTTTAAAAACCTTTTTCTTTGCTTTCACACAACTTCAGTCTCACAGCACACGCTTGTTTGAGGGGTAGAAATGGAGGGTTGACACGGATTGTCCGGAGTTAGACGTTAGTGAGATGTTACGGAGGCAAATTGGGCTCGCTTTGGCCCCACTCCGGAAGAAGTCCATCTCGGGTGCGACTCGGTACAGCTCAGTTTGTTCAAAGTGGTAAGGGAAATGCAAATCAGCGTGGCACTGTTTGACTCAGCATGGCCAAAAGTAATGATGCAAAAGCCTTAATAGACACCGTCCCATGGGGGATATCAGAAGGGGAAGATTCGCCTGTCTATAGTGCATTCACATTTTAACCAACAGATAATGCTAGTGAGCTTTCTAACCACAAAAACATCTCAAAACATCATAAAAATACAAACCCCGAAAATAAAAGTCCCAGACATGCACGTGCCTTGACATGCACTGGGGGAAACCCTGCTTTGTTGAGTTCCAAAACAACAAAGACGATGAATCAAAAGGTTCATTTATCACTTACCTGTAGGCCTATTCATAAGTAACATGCCTTAGGACTTCCTCTTTTCATTTCTCATTCTCTTAACTAGGGATGGCTAAATGACACTTTTTGAGGTCTGATGCCAATATCATTATGCAAACTGGACTATCTGCTGATATGGATATCAATCCGATATCGTCTTTTTCCCCTGTCTTAAACATCTACGCTAATAAATTTATCTATTCTTGCGGCAAGTCGCTCAAAGTTTAGTTAAACATGTATGTGATAGTTTTAGATTTAGGTCAGGATCAGGCCAATACCGATACTGAGTATCAACTCAGCGCACCTGCACTCTTGAGCTTAATCCCAAAATTTTATGTAACTTTAACCTGAACCCAAAAATATTTGGGAAATTAAGGTTTATCACAATTTAGGGTTTATTTTCATAGCTCAGGCTGTTGATTCTATCAATCACGTCATTTAGAGTTGGGTACTGTTTACATTTGAACCTATAATGATGCCTGGAATATGGTACCGGAAGCATTGTTAATAAAAATGCTAAGCTAATAACTTACATAACTAGCTAATTAACCACCTGAACATATCAATGAAGGTCTGGATGCCACACTTAAAGTGCTGTCATCATCATGGATGAATCGGCCGCCCAGGCGTGAGGGGGTGGACTCATGTTTTGGTGGCTCAGTCCGAGCCACAGATTTACCTGCTGAAATTCAGAGCCCAGGCTGTGTGTTGAAACCGGATTTTTTTTCAGTATGCTCTCAGAAGTGACAGCTTGCGGATAGTGAGGAGAAATACAGTGATTTTGTCAAAAAGTGCATCGGATTATGATTGCTAACTATACCTTTAAGTAATGAGGGATTATTAGCAACATTATCGATACACTCACTTTCAGTTTTACCCTCAAATTAAGTAGCTAATCTGGCAAAAGATTTTATAACTTGTGCAATCATTTGACTGCTACCGCTTCCTCCTCCTCCTGAAAAATAGACACATAAAGTACATTAGAATTGATAATGGTGACATATTTTAAAGTTTGTCTAATTTTCACCCTATTTAACAGACTCCATGTCGAATGCCTGATCATAAAAATGCTGCGCCTCAAATTCAAACGGAGCTGTGATGCATATTAATTTATAATAACTAATCACTGCTAACCCTTCACTGAACTGGACAATCAGTATTTTGACTTAAAACTTAAACTGTTAAGACATGGAGTTATTTCATCACTGTAGTCATATGAAGGTCAGATGATCACTGGCATTATTTTTTTATATTTTTACTGGCAGTGTATTTTTAAATCAGTGCGGGCCAAAGAAAATACTTTTCATTGTTTTTCTGCCAACTGAAATGATTTACAGACAGTCTGTAAAATTAGCCTTAGCCATTTCTGTCAATTGGCTGAGTACAAAACGGCAGAATAACACCATTAGATGACACGTAAAGTTAACAGCAGCTGTGCAGACATCACTTTTAACACGGGGGTGATGAAGAGACTTATAGAAAATCTATCTCAAGTGACCCCTACTACCAGAAACATGTTCCACGTGTTGGTAATCCTCATATATCGTGTTTGGGTGCTGATAAGTCACATCCACTTTGTGGAGCTAAAGAGAGCCAAACTGTTGTGTCTCTGTCTAAAATACGACCACACTTTATGTGATTGTGGCGAGTCTTGCTTTCTGCAGCTTGTTCTCCGGGTGAATCCGTGTTCTGACCAGGCGTAGCATTTCATAGCGACACGTCGACACATGATATGCAAATCAATGTATTTTTGTAATCTATTACGTCGACTAATTGTCCCAGCCCTAGAGCTTAGCAACCACTTCTGAGTAATTCAGCTATGAAAATTAAATCCATATTGGAAAAAACACAATTTTTCCTTAACCCCAAAACCAAGCCGCAAACAACCCCTTGAAGAAGTGAGAGCCAGCCACAATATTCTCAAAACATTCTCACTTGCCACGCCTAAAACAAAATTTCATTTTCACAAAGACAGTCATTAAACGTCCACACACACTAGCTACTTGCCTCTGTCTTTATAAGTTTAATTTTACACCATCTTTCAGCACACATCAGGAGATTCAACCGTCAGCGTGCCAAGATCGATGTGACTTGCACATTTACTCCCTGTCACATCTAATAACAGTAGAGAGGAGTTTGTTGAGCTAAATCCATTTTAAGTGCGCACCAAAGCACAGAATAAGCCACCTTTGGTTTGCAGACATATGCTGTCAGACTGTGACAGTCAAAGCCACAGCTGAACAGAAACTCATTTGAATATAATGCTTTGAAATACCTAAAAGTACTGGAGATATTATTGGTTCACTTTGTGCTGCCTGTAAAGGGTCACTTGATGTTGGCAACCTAACAAAATGAACAAGCAGCTGTTTAGCTCAGGTTAACTTAGATACTGATTTTAAGGTCTCTAATAAAGCACACTTTATAAAGGGTTTACTAATGGCTTCATCAATGGTTAATAAATGATTTACTAAAGCTTTAAAAATCATTTAGAAACCACTAATAAGAGCAGCTTTTGGGTTGCCCTTTGGCTGGTGTTTGTCCATTTTGTATTAAAGCACACTGCCACTTCTCCCCCCACTTCTTTCCACTGTACAAAATGGAAGCCAAAATACAATGCTACGATATGAGTACTGCCATCTTGTGCTGGTGATGTCATTTGAAGCCAGTCAGTGCAGTAGTGACTGGCGTTGGAGCCACTTTATTGAGGTCTTGCCCCATAAACCCGTCTGACACAATGGATGAGAGCAGCCATTTGGCACTTCCCTCGACCACGCTGCACTTAAAAAGAACAAGTGCTGCTAAAGTGCCAGTGCCAAATAGAGAAGACTACTGTCATTCATATGCATGTTAATGTTGGCAAAATAATTAGTTTATCATAACACCACAGTGGACAGACTAAATCAGCAAAATAGTGTCTTAGTCAGTGACAGATCTAAGAAATACCTTACCTGGAGATTCACAAAGGTATTTGTATATATCAAGCTACACAACCTCCAACCACTTGGTGGAGTCGTTCTTCTACGTTGATCGAGGCAGACCTATTTCACTTGAACAAATGTCAGCATGATAAGAACTACCTAAAATTACAGAAACCATCTTTGGGAAAAATTTATTTGATGTGTACTTTGATGTTTTAGTTTGGCCAATGTCCCCTCTGCTAACATAGAGGGGGTGGAATGTATGACCTATACTGCAACCAGCCACCAGGGGGCAATCGAGTTGTTTTAGCTGCACTTTTAGGGAGCTGTCATATTGTCCATCTCTATATATGCCACTGGTAACTAATATCTTTATTAATGGTTAATATACCCTTTACTGTCATTTACGTACAATATATGGTGTGTTAGAAAATCAGAAATCCGTGAACATTTACTTATTTATTTATTTATTTAAGTTATATTTTTGGCCTTTTTGCCTTTATTATATAGGACAGCTGAAGATTAGACAGGAAATGGGGTGAAGAGAGGGGGGATGACATGCAGCAAGGGGCCGAAGGCGGGAGTCGAACCAGCGGCCACTGCAGAGGACTGATAGCCTCCATACATGGCGGATGCTCTACCAACTGAGCTACAGGGCCGCCCCCTTGATCATTTATTAAGCCATTTACAATAAATGTATGGAGAGAATAAACATCAGCTGAAGTTTCAAATAAAGGTTAGGTTTATAACACATTAGTAAATTAATATTTAACCATTGCTAAAGCAGTTAGTTACTACTTATAAACCCCTTCTAAAGGATGCCTTATTTGAAAGCGGTAGGCCTGTCGATTTTACCAATGTGGGTTTTCAGAGATCAGCAGTATAAACAAATATTTTTAGACTGAAACAACTGAAAGACATTTATTTTGTATCAATATTAAACCTTTTTAAATTGATATTAAAATGCCAGTATATATTAAAAACTATTTAACAATTGTTAGATGGTATATTAAGCCTAACTACACGGCTACAATACCTGGGATACATGTTATTGTGTGTTCTGCATGCTGTTCAAGTTTTCGGTTGAGACCAGTTTTTACATGACAGACTCACTGCCAAGCTGACCAATGAGGGGAGAGAGCCTAGAGGGCCGGTCCTGGCCATCTGCTGTCCCAACAGACATCCAGCCACCTCCTCAGTGCACACACACAGACACACAAATGCACACACAGCATGGACTTTTTTTTTAACAATGCAACAGAGTGCAGAGTTTTAGATTGTGAATTATTTGATGCCTGTTTATGGTATTTTGTTTCATGATTTTTCGAGGGAATAGGTTAGCGTGCAAACACAGTATGTTATGGAAATAGTCTTCAGTGCCAGAGGAGAAACAGGTGCATCATGGTACACCTGAGACTCGTAACCACCGCTCCGGGCACGGATTGTTGCAACACAAAACACTGAAAACAAGACAACAGTGTTCAAAGACAGGCAAATTGTTCGCGCCGAGTCGGATCCAGCCAGCAACTCTGTTATGTTCAGCCAAAGCAGAGACGGATTCTCATGTTTTTTCATGATGCATGAGCTGAATTGATTTTGAGCCTGAGAGGGCACATTGGACACAGACTGTCTGTGAGAGACCAGACAAGAGAAAATAATGTGGACAAGAGGATCCCTGAGATATTTTAATGTTATTTCAGAGCAACAAAGCTGAAGAATATTGAGTTATCTGAGATTTTGGCAAAACATAAGCCTCTGAAAAAAGAAAAAGAAAAACACTCATTTGCATGGGAAGGCTGTATTGTTACTGCCATGTTTTGCACAAATATTAGCATAACGGATTCCAGTTTTGCAGTATTTTCTGCATTAGCTGCAGCACATACTGTTGGTTTGTTTTACATTTCACTTTACATGACTTTCTAATCCCGCAGGACCAATGATTCAGGTGTAAGAAGCCCTGAGAAATTATATTTTAAAGGTCCAGTGTGTAAGATTTTGGCATTATTAGCAGAAAATGGAAGAAACTGAATTTAATATAAATATGATTTCATCAATGTATAATGACCAGAAAGTTTGGATTTTTGTGTTTTCATTACCTTAGAATGAGCCCTTTATATCTACATTTATATCTTCCAAGGAATCCACCAATTCTTTGTTGCATTTTTCATGCGTTTCAAGGCCACCAAAGGGTCTCCTACACGCTTGGAAGGGGAGGGTAAAGCAAGTGGTATTCAACTGGTTGCAATCTGCAATATCTCCACTAGATGCCCCCTAAATCCTACACACTGATCCTTTAACCAAAGCTTTGTGCCACATACTGATTTACTTACATTCCAGGACAGTAGCTGCTGCAGTACCAGTCAAGCAAACTTTAGATTTGAAATGGGAAGAAACTGCCTCCTTCAGAATTGTGTAAGATCATAATGTCAAAAGCTGATAAAGAAACAAGTTTGTCTGGATTTTAGAGAGTTACCGTTGAACAAACGCTGTGAGGTCTGGTGTACTTTCATGTAATGTTTATATATATATATAATGTATACTTATAGTAATGCCAATAAAAATGAAAAACACCACTTTCAAAGAGTTCCACTGTTTGTTTTTTGATATATATATCTTAAAAAATCTTATCACACAATCAGTTTGGGCAAAAACGTCAACTGATGGGATTAAAAATTCTACTTCTATTCAACCAGCTGCTTTGATATGATTATATTTTAGACCCCTGAGATGAGATTTTGTAGTAATACCTCTCTACACAGATATCTGATGCCTGTTTTGATCTGAGTCATAGATCTGTTGTAATTAAGTTGACCCAGGGGTTTGTTCTGGATAACTACTGGATAAAAGCCTTGAAAAAGCATCACAAGCTTCTTTTGTTGCGATTGTAATTTTAAAATGGCCTTCACATGCCAAAATAAGTGTCGATTTGAAGTATGTGCCTGATTTTGAAGCATTTGTCCATTAGCTTCTGTTTTGTGGATAATTTTTACACACTGAATTTTACATTACTTTATTAACACAAGGGCTTTGCATTGCAATTTATATGCACATGAGGCTTGGGTGTAATAAAGCTATTAGCAGCCTCCATACATGGGTCGGACGCTCTACCAACTGAGCTAAACGTCCACCCAGATGGTGTGATTTTCAACACCATCATAGATATAGAGACTTCTCTTTCTATTGAACTGATAGCGAGATGCTGTATTGTGGCGTGCAGCTTATACCACCAGGGGTCAGTCTTTACGCTGCAGTGCAGCTGAGGTGATAAACATGGCATCTGGGACATAAAGTTACAGGACTAACTAGTAATAAAGAAGAAAAGTGTCTCTGCCCCTGTTTGGGAGTATTTTGGATTTAGTCCCGACATTAAAGGTGAGTAATTTTAACAAGCAAGAGGGCAAGAGGCTAATTACACTGTCTGTGGTGGCAGAGAGCGATAGTGAATGTGTGCTGAGAAGAGGAAAAGCTGAGCTGTGAAGTTGTCAGTCTGGCAGTAAATGTGCAGTGAATACAGGCTGCAGCTTCTCAAGACCAAAGCAAAGCTCTTGAGTTTGTGTGTGTTACAATGATAATCAGCTCCACCTACGTTAAGTGAGTATTACAGTACAGTGGAGTAGAGTTGAGCTGTTACACACAAGTTTTGCGCAAAAAACGCCATATAATAAGGATATAATACCATATATCCTGATAAAGTGTAAGAAAGGGATTAAGGTATGAAAAAATAGATACCGCCCAAGCCTAATGCACATTCTGTTATTATCTACACTCATACAGCTGTCATGGATTATATATGATGTGTCGAAAAAGGTTTCGAATTTTTCAAATCTATTTTTTGGTGCTTGGAGCAACACAGGACTTGTGCCATTTAGTCCCATTATATTTATTTGAGAGAAGGCGGCAGACATCTCTATGGCCAATATCTCCAAAACTCAAATGAAAAATAGGTATTTTTGATTGTCACTTTAACCGCTGCAACATTAAAGTGAGCGTGTAATGTATGTACATATCCACTATGCACCATTCTGAAAAGGGCCCCTATTTTGTACTTTTACTTGAGTGAGATTTTGAATGCATGACTTTTACTTACTGTAGTACTTCTGCACTGTGGTATTACTACTTTTACTCAGGTAAAGATCTGAGTACTTGTTCCACTTCTGTTTATAGACTGTATTTCCAGTTTCCATTCTCATACTTGTAAGGATTTTTCCCTGATGCCCTGATGACTCTTGCCTTAAATCATAGCAGGGACCCTGAGAGTCCTTTCAGTTGACAAGATAATGAAGCTGAGCGACCGTCCTCCTCGCTCCCCCAAAATTCTGTTATTTCTTATTCATGGAGAATCTTTGACACGAGTTGGAATAACTAAATTAAGGCTAAAATCGAGTCCAATTGTGTATTCACACTTTCGCTTTTTATCAGACGAATTCTACTTGAGTGCTCGGTGCTGTTGTTCCCTCTCGCTCCTCTGAGGGTTCTCGCTCTTGTTTATCCTTCTGGCTTGTCGGTGGGATGCATCCTAATTCCGTATTGTCTTGAATTCACTAGTGGTATGAAAACAAGGTTATCGCCCACAGAGCAGAGCTCTTTTAACATAGTATATAGCTGCACTGGCAGACCTGCGCTGTTATGTGCAGCCATGTTCAGCCAGCCAGATAAACTAACAGTGTGTCCTCAGGCGCCCCATGAGACAGCCACTGACCTGGCTAATATGGGTGGCCGCCCTCTGCACACACACAAACACAAATGCATTCACATAAACACACTCACACACACCAGCCTATAGTCTCCTGCATAAATCTGACTGCTGCTGCAAATGTATAATCTAGGATGATTTAATAATCGAGTGTGTCTGTCCTCTCTTCCTGTTTGCCCTGACCCTCTGCACTCCCTGTACCACAAACATTTATGATCTCTCCTCCTCAGTGCCTTGGTCCATTGTTTTCTCTGCTCCTATTTTAGTCTTTAGTTCGTTTGCCAGCTCAAGCATGAACCCCATCCCTGGCTCGGAGCCTCAAGCCACTGTCACTGGAACAAGGAAAGATGTTTTATGTAAACAGTAATATAATGTCCTACTTGCCTGTTGAGTGTAACAATTTCCTCAGAAGATCACCCAGCCTTGAAGGAAAATACCCACTGAGTCACATAGTTTTTTGCTCATGTTTATTGTTTCGCTGCTACTTCAGATGCACCCAGGTCTCTGTTTAATGCTCGAGCTACAGTGTGTCTGCAAAGATTAAAGTCATTTACATTACATTTCACTCTCAATCTGAATCACATTCCCACTGTCATACATCAGGAAACTAGTGTCACGATAACGTATCAGTTAAGTTAACCAGCATAGCCCCAAATTCTGCCACCAACCTTTAGCACTGCAACGGTTAATTGAATAATCGAGTCTTAATCGCCTGTTAATCTTGAAATAATAATCAAAATTTACTTGAAATCAACATTTTATTTTATTTTTTATCAAATAACTAATAAATAAATTACAGATTAATTGATTTTGAAAATAATCATTAGTTACAGCCCTACTAACCTTGTAACACAGACACATTAAACCAGAAACAGATAGTAACATTGTTGATATTAAGTGGAAGAATTAAGTGTAATCAACTAATCTTTCCTCATTAATAAATATATATACAAGTTTTATTTATTCAAGTAAATTAAACTTAAAAATCCTAGTATTTATATTCAGAGCACTTTCATTGAGTTCTTCTAACTTGAAGTCTGTTAACTTGAGTGAGTTGAATGAATGTACTGTACAGAGTTCAATCAACTCATTAAATTAAGTTTCTAAAGACACATGATCACATGATTAGCAGACAACATGAAATAATGAAAACTTGCTGTGTCTCTAATTTGTTTAAAGATAAGTCAAAACAGACTTCAAACTGGGAAAATGTGAAAGGAAATCAAATTTATTTGCAATGTTCATCAGTGTGATTGAAGAGTTGTTGGTTCAACTTAATATCTTTGGGATTATTGAACATGTTTTCTCAAGTACAACTGAGTTACTAGCAAGTTTATTTGATGAGAAAGATATTTGTTTTGAATCATTACAAAATTATTAGTCTAAAGTATTAGTCTTATTGGTCAGTTAACTTAAAATTTTAGGGGAGCCCGAACACTAATGTTTCTGAAGTTAAAACAAACTGTTTATTTTTACAGTGTAAAGAAATAAAGACAAAACTTTTGTTAAGTTTATCAGGTATACCTAAACTAAAGCAGTCTAATACAAAAGTCCAGCAATACATGATACCTTTATGAGTATTAAAATGTTTCTGCTGAAACTGTTTTAGAGAGGCACTTGTTCAACTTCACGATCGCTTTGGAGGCTGCAGTTTGTGCTGCTGGTAAACTACTGCTGTTAAAACTATGTCAACTACTCTGTAAACATGTTTACTCATGTGTCATATACTGTAGTTAGAAAGCTGAGCCTCTTGTGTTTCAGTCTGTGTCAGCCGCTTCCGGCAGCAGATACAATCAACTCTACACACAGACAAGTGCCTCATTAAAAATTGTGTGACCATCATCATCATCATCATCATCATCATCACTGGGATGGATCTGTTGATGTGATGTTTGAATCCCAGTGGTGTTTTCACCATTTCCCTTCATTCTTAAGTATTTATCACTAATGCTCAGAGCACAGTCAGCACAGCTGGGACTGAAACACGCACGCACGTGCACACACACACACACACACACACACACACACACACACACACACACACACACACACACACTTGTGATGGAGAGAATAGATTTTGAAGATGTGAGAAATGCTTCTTTAGCAGAACTCCAGTTCCTCAAATGAAGATCGTAGATTCTCACGTCTCTGGGGTCTCATTATACTCATCTATACTTATCTGCCACCCATGAGAGTCCCTGATCAATTGATTAATCGCTTCTTTTACTCCATCTATGGTCTGCTACCACTGTAAGTAAGGGAAGGTGGACAAAGATCAGGGCAATTCCTGGTTATACGTGCAGGGACTGCACATTGGAACAACTGCACTGCAGTTATTGTTCCAACATTTAAGTCAAGATTTGGAAAAGACAAAAAGATAATATGCTGACAGGCAATGAATAATGTTGTTACACAATATGTATTATGTATATTCGGTTGCCAGTTCCACTGAGGGGGAAAGGTTCTGTACTGCTCACACTCTTCAGAAACAGCAGCTCCACTCGCCCGAATGCAAAGTAACACCAACAATATTTTTTTCAAGCATCAAAAAGTACTTCCCATTCCCTTTCACTACTCAGAATTTCTTCCAAATTGAAATACTTTAGTAAATAAACCTGACTGTGAACTGCTCAGTGTCATGTGTTGCTTTTGGCCTCCATGTATTTTAAAGGAAGAATGTTATTTAGTGTTCTGTTGGGGCAGGTTACCTATTTGTCACAGAGAAAATCAAACTGTAAGAGGGAAATGTAAACTAAAATATAAATTATACCATCTCCATGGTAATACATTGCAATGACGTAGCCACGGGTGTGCCAGTGCCACCCAAAGGGGCAGTTAGAACACCCAAAGGCCAGATGCAGAATGAATTTTTAGTTATGGTATAGAATAGTTATTGTTATAGCCTTACTAATATATTTTGCTTGAAACTTCAATGTTCCCCAGACATTCATTTATTTGCATGCTGCAGCTAATCTCGAATGCTACTGGCCCCATCAGCCCAGCTTTTTTGTGTACTGTGACTGTGTACTGAAGGACCCGTGTGCTTCAGAATTACTGGAAAACCTTTTTCTAAACCCTTAATGCCTAAATGTTTTTATAGCCAGATGCATTATGTGTTCAGGTCATCCCATCTTTGTGAACACAATCTCAAGAACACCTTAAGGGAATTTCCTCGAACTTGGCACAAATGTTCACCCAGACTCAAAGATGGATACGACATCTGAAGAGCTCTTTAATATACTGTGTATAATTTTGTACTATTGTTATTATTATAATATAATTGGGATCAAGAGGTTTGTGAATGCTAAATATCTTTAGCTAGCTAAGGATTTTAAATGAGTGACCTGTTGAATGTGACTATACACACACATTAAAGTAGACTACTGGATTATCATGGGCTGTATTTAAACACTATGTCACTTTGATTGTTATGCCGGCACTTTTTAGTAAGGTAACACAAAGACACAAAAGAACAAAAAAGGATTTCCCGTCAAACAAATCATAGCACGGAAGTATATCCAACAAGACTGAAAAATTTTGCAAAACCATCATATTTCCACAGTCCTAACCAAGTGTTTTCTGTCCCTAAACCCACACAGATTTATTTTACCACAGTGTTTTCATATTTAAACACAATTAGTTTGTATAAGCCGCAAAATAATAAAACCAACGTGCAAATCTCGTGACCGTTCCACAAATGAAGGGTTCCCTTCTAGACATGACAACAGTTCAGCTCAGTCCAGTCTCAAACAGAAAATCAAACTGCAAAAGTTTGTGAAAGAAGATTATAAAGAGAAATGGAAACCAGGCTTTCGCCGACTCACCGTGCCACGGAGAGGGATTATTGATCAGCTGGTGCCGGAGATCTTTGAATTTTTCGAAGGACGGACTTGGCTGTTCTTAACCTGCCCACTCAGGCGCCACAGAGAGCCATTCGTCTTGTTATGAAGGATGTAACCCGGATCAGTCATTGGCTGTCAGGACGGACAGGTGACAGGAGTGTGGAGGTGAGCGACAAAAAGCAGATTATATTGATTACCATCATAATGTGGCCAATTGCCACAACATACTGGTGACAAAAGAGTTTTTCAAGGAATCCAACGATGCTTGAAGAACTCTTTCTTCCCATAAAGGTTCTTTGGATGAAAAGGAAACCTTAGCGTGACAAAGAACCGCTCAGAAACCCTTTCTTCAAAAAAGGGCTCTTCAGAAGCAAACAGCTCTGGGTAGAACCTCAGCCCTACAGGATGAACCCTTTTGGAACCCTTATTTCTAAGAGTGTAGATGCCCTTTGCAGCAGATGCAGGATATGAATCTGACTTGTCCTCACAAATGATGAAGAATAAGAACCCTGTTTTTCCAGGTTACGGCAGGAGTGATCAGACATTATACTTTATATTATGTCTTGGAATTTTGAATGAATATTTCTGTCTTACACCTACATTTTCGAGATGTAATTACAGCGAGTCAAATTATGATTTGTATGGACTCCACTGGTGGTGTTAGATGGCAAAGGCCTGAAGCAGCTTCACCATGACCCTCATTAACACCTCAGCCCAACACCCTCAGCTCTGCCTGTAATGACGCCTCAGTGGATCTCTATTATAAACGTTCTCCAATAGCAAACACTCGCCCTTCTGTCTGCTTTAAGCATGATGGATGTGAATCAGCATAAATACCCCACACGCACGGAGGCAGCTACGGGCCAACTTTATTATGACCTGACACAGAAATAGTGGCTTGGCAGCCGAGCGGCTTCTTGGCCTTGTGTGTCAGTCGGTGCCATTAGAGGCACAGCCAAACAAAACAGCATCCCCTTTATTCTCTCATTTATTACAGACCTGTGGGTCTCTGGAGCACAGAGAGAAGAGGATAAAGAAGATTTCAACTTCAAAAGTTACCAGCGGCAGTTGGTTGCAGTTATCATCGCTGTGGATATTTGGATCCATTTGTTTTGGGACTGGACGGGATTTATCGCTGCACTCTGAGTGAGTTTGAAGAGTGAGAGATGGAGCCGACCACACCAACGGACCCGAGGAATGGCAGAGGAAAGAGACACAACGGCAGAGAGGTAAATTTCAGAAAAAAAATATTCATCAGCTCATCAGAGGAAAGACAAATCTTTTTTACTTCCAACCAAAATACAAGCTGTTTGGTTCACTTTTTATAGTCACCATATGATTATATTAGACAGAGAAGGGAATAAAGTAGAATATCACATCTTTAAATAAATGACATATAACTTATACTGCATATTAAGTAATTGTACTATATTACATTACATAATATATCTAGTCAAGCACTGTACTTGATACTTGTACTTTACAATGTTTTACTTTACTGTATTTCCATTTCCTGTTACTTTATATTTCCACTCTGTTGTACTTTTTACTAAACTACATTTAAAGGGAAAGTCCACCCAAAAATCAAAAATGCATGTAGTGCTGTTTATCCACATACGTAAATAGTTTTGATGTGAGGTGCAGAGTTTTGGAGATATCGGCCATAGAGATGTCTGCGTTTTCTCCAATATAATGGGACTGGAAGACAGTCGGACTGTGGTGCTCAAAGCACCAAAAAAATACAATGTAAAAATTCAAAACCAGTGTCTCTTTCCAAAAATCGTGACCCGTTTACTCTAGATAATCGACAGACCTTGCTCTGTGCCGTTTCATATAGGAACTTCTTTCTTCCTTGTAGAAAGAAAGGTTTTGGTAGATTCTAAAGTAGTTCCAGTAGATTATACTGCCGAAAGATAGTAGTTCCTACAAGAAACTGTTCACAGCAAATATTTTCAACTGCGTTTTTAAAGTGCTTTGGGAACCACAAGCTGAGTGTCATTTAGTCCCATTATATTGTAGAGGGGGCAGACATCTCTACTCACACCAAAAAAATCTAGATGAATAAATAGTACCACAGGCCAGGAGAAAAACATGTATTTTTGATTGTGGGCTGAACTGTCCCTTTAAATGGCAGCTTTAGTTACTTTGCTGATTCAGATTATGGTACTTCATGTGTATTTTGGTGCTGATACTTTTATACTTAGTATCATTTTGAATGCATGGATTTTACTTGAGAGTATTTCTATTCTGTGGTATTGCTACTTTTACTTAAGTATAAGATCAGAGTTCTGCTTCCGCCACATTAGACATAATATATATACTATACATAATTATGTGGGACATAAAATGTGTGCAGATATGAGTGCAGATGATAAAACAGAATAGACTCGGCAGACATCAAAGGTTTTGTGTGCAGTCATTTCTGTGTCGATGGCGCCATCAGGTGGCCAACACATGCTAAGACGCTGAAAATTCATCTAAAAATTCTGGCTTGGAGTGCATCTATTTTGTGCATACCGTATCTCTTCATCTTTTTAAACTTTTTTTATTTACAACAAAGTGGTATAACAAAGGAACAGTAAAAAAAAACCTACTGAAACTACTGAAAAACTACTCTGTACATGCCAGAGAGCTTCAAAGTCAATTCATTAAGAGTTCTTTTATAGTTTAATTAAAAATGTGTCCTCCCAGCGGTCACCAGCAGTCGTCTGCATTTCATGCACTCTTGAGTGAGATAGAGATTTGTAATGAAAGTAATGTAATTATAATTTCAACCAGTTTCAGGCACTTTATCCAAAATCCAAGCACTTTTCAAACCTTGAAAACATTCAGTTAGAATTCAAGCGTTTTCATGGATTTCCAGCACCTGTGAGAACCTTGTCTATTTAACTTAAATCTTTCCAATACCTCTTTCACTTCTTTCACTTTATCATAAATTCAATATTTAATACAAAAACCCTCATTCCACTGTAAATCACCCCTGATAGAGGACCAAAAGAATTTTACTGCTACTACTGGGTGGAAACAGTACACTTTAAGACAAGTACTGGGCTTATACATGCTCTGCAGTGTCAGAAACAGGTTGTAATAATGAAAAGGAAAAAAAAGAAGTGAAAATTTGGTAGGAATCAGGAGAAATATAGGAGAATAGTGATCCCAGGAGGAAATAGGGAGAGGGCGATGAAAAATGGGAGTCTCCTGGGAAAATCAGGAGAGTTGGTAAATATGTAACATCACTGAATAGAATAGAATAGAATAGAAATACTTTATTAATCCCCAAGGGGAAATTCATTTGTCTGTAGTAGTCTCATCTATTAGTATAAGAATTATAGAGTCTGATGGCAGTTGGTATGAAAGATCTTCTGTATCTCTCTGTCCTACAACGAAGAGAGAGGAGCCTTCCACCACCATTATTTCTTTGATCCATCAAGGTGTTATGCC
>JAJHUR010086577.1:0-14290 GCA_027495735.1 Lutjanus campechanus
AGTGGACAAGGCAGATATGTTGGCATCATGCGCGTGTAAAAAGGAAGAACAGGAAAAGAGCTGTAGGATGCACAAAGAGCACGCGAGTAACATTTTGACAGCCATTAAGACTGCGCTTGCTGATGATACAGTTAGTTATGACAGTACTGAGCATTTGTTTAACAGTTTAGGCATAAGTCAGGCAGCTTTTGAGAAGGCTTATCAACGTTTTGCGCGGAATACACATGTTGTGTTAAAGAGGCAGGCCAATGAGGTCTGGATCAATCAGTATAGTAAACCCCTGTTGAAGTGCTGGAATGCCAACATGGATATCCAGTATGTTGTTGACGCTTATGCTTGTGTAGTGTACATAATATCTTACATATCAAAAGCCGAGAAGGAAATGGGATTGTTGTTAGGAAATGCACAGAGAGAGGCTTCTAAAGAGGGAAATGTTAGTGCTAAAGAGGCTATGTAAAAGTTAGGCAGTGTGTATTTACACAATAGAGACGTTTGTGCACAGGAGGCAGTTTATAGATTAACAAATATGCATTTAAAGGAATGTTCCAGGAAAGTTGTGTTTGTGCCAACAGGGGAGAATGTAGTTAAGATGAGTTTACCTTTAAGTGTTTTGAGGCAAAAGGCGTCATCCCGTGACTTCTCCACAGAGGACATGTGGATGACAAGTTTTGTTGATCGATATAAGAACAGGCCTGATGATGGTGTTTTTAATGACATGTGTTTGGCGACATTTGCGTCAGAATATCGTGTTTTAGGAAAACATGAAAAGTTTCGTAGTGCAATTACGTTGAAAAATGACTTAGGTTTCGTAATTAAAAGGACACGAACTGAGCCTGCAGTTGCTCGGTATGCGCGTTTTTCTGTGACAAAGAATCCAGAATTATTTTATCAGAGTAGTTTGCAGTTGTTCCTTCCCCATCGTGTAGATTTGCACCTTAAACCTCAGAGTTTTGCATCATTTGAACAGTTTTATGTAAATGGACAGGTGAGATGTAGTGATGGCTCTATACAGTCGGTGAGGTCAGTTGTTGAGAGAAATAGGAAAAAGTTTGAAATAGATGCAGATGTGTTGGATGACATTCAAACTTCTATTGATGCTAACGGTGTACTAGAGGATGCTTGGTGTGAGTTGTGTCCAGAACAGGAACGGGAGCGTTTAGAGAATGTAGAAGAGCTGAGAGAGAGAGCGCAGACAGTGGACGAACACGTAGATAGTATTCCGGATTTAGCAGCTACCAGTCAACAAGTTGCACATTTAGCGAAGAAAAATAATGTCATGTCCAGAAGTGATGGTTTGGCGTTAATTAGATCTCTTAATGATATACAGATGTCTGTGTTTTATCAGGTTAGACAGTGGTGTTTGGACAAGGTAATGGGAAAAAATCCAGACCCATTACATATTTTTATTACAGGTGGTGCAGGGACAGGAAAGAGTCATGTGATTAGAGCTATACAGTACGAGGCAGTTAGGTTGTTGTCAACAGTTTGTATGATATTTGTGTTTTGTTAACTGCTCCTACAGGGATTGCTGCATACAATTTGCATGCAACAACCATTCACAATGCATTTAGCATTGGTAAAGATATTCGCTTACCTTACACACCTTTGGGTGAGGAAAAGCTGAACTCTTTACGTGCTAAATATAGTAGTCTCCAAATTTTGATCATTGATGAAATATCTATGGTTGACCACAATCTGTTGGCATATATTCATGGTAGATTGAGACAGATTAAACAGACTGGTGACTTTTTTGGGAATGTTAGTGTAATTGCTGTAGGAGATTTTTATCAGCTGCCTCCAGTAAGAGGGAAACCCCTTTATGTAGATAATGTAGGCATTAATTTGTGGTCTAGTTTGTTCAGTATTGTGGAATTAAAAGAAATAGTTCGTCAAAAAGATACAGTGTTTGCAGAGTTATTAAATAGAGTACGAACTCATTCAAAGGGGACCCCAATGCTTGATAGTGATATAGAAATATGGAGACGTTGTGAAACAGGTGAAGTCAGCTCAGCTTTACATATCTTTTCTACAAATAGACAAGTCAATGAGCACAATGATGCGCAGTTGTTTAAGACATGTCCTGAATACATTCAGGTGGAAGCTCAGGATTTTATAAATAATAAGAAATCAGGGAAACTTGAATTGATGAAGGGGCATCATGCCAAAACACAAAACAGTTGTTTGTCAGAACAGCTGTTGTTGGGTAAGGATGCGGTGTCATGTTATGCAAGAACGTTGATGTAAACGATGGTCTAGTTAATGGTGTATGTGGTACCGTAACGCACATAGTTTGTTCAGAGAAGAGTACATTTCCTTTGAAGGTGTATGTTAAGTTTGACGATGAACATGTTGGTGCACAGAGGAGAAAACAATGTTCTAGTGTTTCAGTAGATTTAGGTGGCTCCACTAGTATTGAACCTGAGGAAGAGAGGGTCTCAAACAAAGGAGGATTGCGGCGGCAATTTCCTCTTAAGTTAGCTTGGGCTTTAACCGTTCATAAAGTTCAAGGGCTTACGGTTGATGCAGCTGTGGTGTGTTTGAAGAGCATTTTTGCACCTGGTCAGGCGTATGTTGCTTTAAGTCGCGTTAGAAGTTTGTCTGGTTTGATCATCCAGGATTTTGATGACAAGGTGTTATATTCTAAGGACAGTATTAAGGATGCAATTGAAAACATGCCTCCCTTCTTGCTCCAAAATATTGCACAAAACAACTTCAGCACACATACTTTTAATGTGTTTTTAATGAATGTACAAAATTTAAATCGACATGTAGCAGATTTGGTAGCGTGTACACAGCATTTGCAGCTTAACTGTATTGCTGTTACAGAAACGTGGCTGCCTGAAGTGCCCTCATTGGAAAATGTTAACATTAATGGTTATAGTTTTCATACTCAGCCATGGAGTTTATCATACAGTAGCAATAACCCGAAATTGATTGAAATTCAAGGCCAACAACGTGGTGGGGTTGGCATGTATAGTACAGACAACTTGGCCTGTAACATTCTCCAGCCCCCAAATGTAAATATTGAATGCTTAGTCTTGAACTATGTCAGCCATAACATATTAATAGCAGTTATTTATAGACCACCATCTTATCCCATGTCTTTGTTTAAAGAAAATTTAGGCAAATTACTTGATTGGCTCATTCCGCAAAGTAACACTGTAGCTATCATGGGAGATTTCAATGATAATTTATTAAAATCTGCACACATCTGCCAATTTGTTATAGAGAAGGGGTTTGTCTGGTATATCAAACAACCCACAACAGAGAAGGGCACGTTAATTGATCATGTATATGTGAAAACAACAGATTATGCTGTAGATGCCATTGTGGTCCCAACATATTTCAGTGACCATGAAGGGATTGTATGTTCTTTTGCACCCAGGACTTGTAATAATGCATGAGATTGTACACCAGAATAGATTGCACAACAGTTGTTTAGAATTTGATTTTAACTGAATGGATCACGTTGACGTTTTGGTGGTGCTAGTTGGCGTTTTATTGAGCATGTCAGTAGATTCAAGTATGAAATGATGTTTATAGTTTATTTATTAAATTATATATTTATTGGTGGATTGTGGTGCTAGTTGGTGTTTAATTGATCATGGCCGTCAATTAAAATATGAGATGCAGTTTTTACTTTATTTATTAATGAAATTATGTATTTGACGATGGATTGCGTGTGTCCGCATCATCTAGTGTGTATATTTATGTATAATGCATAGAGTCAAGGAAAAGGGATAGTCTTTTTTTACATTCGTGTACTTCACTCATTGGACAAGAGCAGCTTGCATGCAAGGTTGTTGTCTGTTGTGTTAAGTGTAAACAGAACGGTACACTTTTCATCTGTCCCATTATATGCATACTGCGATGTGTTTCCTGTGCACCTTTATTGTTCTGTCTATTCTGCTGATGTGTGTTCAATACCCCAAATACACAAAAATACAAGCAAACAAACAAAAAAAGTGTTATAGTGTATATTTGCTCTATGTTATTGTGCGTTCTTGTGATGTCTGTTCTATATAAAACAAAAGCAAAAAAGGCTTCGTTTCCTGTGTTACAACAGCATGTTTAACTGAAAGATCTATTGGGGAAACATTTAGCTTATAAATACTACTAATTGGAAACTGCACTAAGTATATAATAAATCACGTTTGGTGGAGGAACAAAATACAGTTACTGCAGAATATGAAGTGCTGCTACTCACATGCTGTTGCTAATGCAGGTTTTGCTTTCCCTTCCATGTAGTGTCAAAAAGCAAAAGGCACTGGTAATGGTACTCCTGGTTTTTCTGGGATGGGGTTCGATTCCCTACGGTGCCCTGCTGACTATTTTGACATATACATGAAGGCTGATATGATATTTACTAAAGTGACAATAGCATTCACTGTTCATGGTAGTGTTTTTGATGTTGAAGTTACTCAGTGTTTCTACAAATTAGTACCTCATCAGTATGTTAACTTTGAGATGTTGTAGTTCAGGTTTGCAAAATCAATATAAATACAATGTCAGTGTCCACAGTCCATTAGAACTAATCATTTCTCACTGTCTTGTGTATATAACTGTTCTTCTATTTTACTTTGCTTTGTTGATGTTTTTGCACACTCTTGTGGTACACCACTTGTATTTTATATTTGATGTGGTGTGTCCTGTATATTGATATTCCTGTATATTACTCATATATTAAGCAAATTTTGACATCTATCTATCTATCTATCTATCTATCTATCTATCTATCTATCACCATGTAGCAAAATACTACTATTTTCTGTAGCCAGTAGGTGGCACTAGGCCTATCTCCCATAATTGACGTATAGATGTCCTCTGGCAGGTACTCTTATTAATAAAGTCTTGTGTTGAGAGAATTTACACGAAAGATAGAGCCAAGTTCCAACTCCATGGCAAGATTTCACAATTCAACACCACACCACAACCGCCACTTCAACACAAGCAAAATCTGATGAATTCTATAGAAAAATTTCATGAAAATACAATGCATTGGAAAAAATAGCCACAAAAATAAAAATGGCCACCTTTCTTTTGGGTTTAGCCTATGGTTCTAAGAGCCTTCTTTTGGTATGTGGACATGATGGATACATGTATTGATTTTTAGACATGTCATTGCAACGTGGCGTGCAGGGCACTCTTTGAAGGTTTGCCCATGCCTATATGTTCAGGCATGGACTGTTATTGAACATGTGAAGTGTCATGCAGATGCAACGATTTACGCTGAAGTGAATGCAATTTCCCGTGTTTTTGTGAAACACTGAAATACACCATGCCATCATGGATGAACAATTTTAACAAAAGGCACAATCTTCTCAATACAGCGTCACCAAGGTCTTAAAGTGATATTCCAACCTAAAATGAAAATTCACTCAACATCTACTCACCCCTATGCCAACGTGAGGAGGGGTGAAGGTCTTCAGTTCCAAAAAAATCCTGGAGTTTCATCAGAAAACAGATTTGCAGCCCACAATCTTCACCCATCCTCACATCAGCAAAGGGGTTAGTAGATATTGAGTGCATTTTCTTTTTTGGGTGGAATATCCTTTTAAGGCCTTTTAGCCCCGATTTCAGTTGAACATGGTAAACTTGCTCGGAGGGGTTAGTCAATGTCTAAAACTTGTTGTTTCCTGTTGCCAGTAGGAGCGCTGTGACTATTTCTCCTGGTTGTTTGATAGATGTGTTTAGATGTGATAAGGGATTGACTATTATTACATGTGCATTTTTGGTGCACATCAGATCATTTACACTCAAGTTATACCAATGTCTTTGCTTCATTGCAAGACATCAGAAGTTGACAACATGCCACACCCTCACTGTTCAATGCTGACCTTTTCTTTGAATAACTTTTTATAACAAACTAGTCTATATGGTACACACCAGTTTTGAAGTCAATTGGATCATTTGTGCAGGAATTTGTTTCGCCACGTCCATCACTCAAAGTTATCAGATTGTGTCTGTATTTTGACTGCAGCATCTGTGCATTAGTAGATGTGCAATGGCGCAAGGTCAAACACTGAGCATGCATGTGCACTTCACTCAGCGCTTTGTCTTAAAGAATTGACAGTGTTGTGTTCTACTGACACACAGCACACTCACAGACATCTCTGCTGCAGGTTTTATGACATTAAAGTGCCATCCCTCATTTTCTGAATATATCAAATATGTTCTGTGCTTCAAAAAAATACATATGAAACATTTCTCCCATTTCTTGTCATTGCATTTCCCAAGAAATGTGAAATGCTCTGATTAGATTTCCAGGGAATCCCATGTCACGGGATTAAATCCCACTTCAGACATTGTTGTAGTATGTATAGTAGACTGTGGAAAGTCAAGATGCAGCAGGTGGGCTTGTCCCCACAGCTGCCATGAGGAAAGTAAGCGGGAGCAGGAGTAGTGGTCTGAGGAACAGCCAAAGCCACACAAAGACTCTTATAATGTTCTGTAATAAGCACAGTAGCATTAGTTAGAAAGTAGATGCATGTATTGCAGGTTAAAAGAGTTTTAGTGGAGGCACCATGGTAGAGGAAACGTAGTTTGTGAAGTTACAGCAGCAAGATAACAGAAACAGAGAACATACTGTCAAAAGTAACACCTTAATCCAGCCCATGCTGGCAAGAGCAGGTAAACAATGGCTGGCCATGCAGGGGAGAGGGAGGGGGGGAGAGGGGGGTTAATCACCCGCTGTCACAGCACTTGTCAAAAAGTAAGTTCTACATGTAAATAAATTACATAGTGATATTGTCAGAGGTGGAATTTGCCATACTGTACTGGACAAGATGTTAATAATAAGGCAGAAAACATAGTTTTAATAAATATAGATGTCATAAATTAGTGGACATCCTAAAAAAAAAAATCTTGTGCCAGATTAAAATGGCCTTGGCTCACAGGAACAATTGGTGTCATATTTTAAGTAGAGTTTAAGTTGTAGGTGAAAAAATTGAAATTGGGGCACCATGGTAGAGAGAGCAGAGTCTGAAAAAAGGAGCTTCCTATACTGTCAAAATGTTTTGTGATCTTGATTTAAGTTGCTCCTCTGTCAAGCAGGAGTTACAGCAGTTTTTGTGTGTCATGGGTAAACATCCAAACTCGACACAATGGCACATGCACACTGTCCAGAACAAATCTTTTAACAAGCTTTAATCACACACTTGTTTGGAAGGTACAAATCAGTTTTGAAGTCAAATGGATACTTTCTGTAGGAGTTCATTAAAATATGATGCGTGGAAATCATCAAAATTGACCACATAATTCAAAATAACTGACTTCCTACTGGGTTTAGACTATGGGCCCAAGAGAGTTTTTTGTTTGTCTGGGTGTGATACATGTGTGTACCAATTTTTGTGCATATCGGTGAGATGTCCTATGGACGTTACTTTTATGAATGGGCGTGGCCATGCCATTTAGCAACGCCCATTAACGAAATTCATATCATATGCTTGTAGGTGGAACTCACCAAATTTGGCACATACATCAGTCTTGGTGAAAATTTACATGTCACGTGGTTTTTGTTGGTGGGCGTGGCTAAATGACTTGGCCACGCCCTTTAAACGCAACCATTACCGGCACGTTTCACGGATTTGTACAAAAATCGGTACACATGTAGATCATGCCCAGACGCACAAAAAAGTCTGGGGGACCCTATAGGCTAAACCCAACAGGAAGTCAGCCATTTTGAATTCCGTGGTCATTTTTGGCGTTTTCCACGTGCTGTGTTTTAATGAACTCCTCCTACAAGATTAACCAGAACGGCTTTAAAAATACCTGGCTACCACCTACAGTACTTTGTGATCAAAAGTTATTAAAGGCGTGAGCTCATTTTAAAGCGCCTGGACGTCAGCTGCCAGCGAATTTTGACGTTTCGCCATGAAACACAAGATTGCTATAACTTTAACATAAATGCTCCAATCTGCACCAAACTTCACATGTATGATAATAGTCCTGCTCTGAACACACATACAAGAAAATATTCCATAATTGTCATGGCGCCCCCTGCTGATGACAGGAAATGACATGTTTTACACTGTGAAGTCCTGCTCCCAGCAAACTGACCATATCCAGCTCAAATCTGGTCTGAAAGGCCTTAAGACCTCAGCGATGCTATATCATGAAGATTGTGACGTATCGTCAAACGGCGTTGCCCTGACGGCATGGCAAAGGTCAACGTTTCACAAAACACAGGAAGTGACCCTAGCTTCAGTGTACTTGATCGAATCTGTCCGAAATTTCACTTGCTTGTTAATGGTCCCAGGGTTTCCGTTATCCGGTAATTACCGGACTTTGACTGGTAAAATCTGCCGAAGTCCAACATTTTTTAACACCACCGGTCAAAATGTCTGTTGAAAATATTCCCTCCAAGCACAATTTGAATTTTAAAAAACAAAACATGCAGTAAGTAAGCGTCTGCTACATGCGTCTGAAGTGTCAACAAGCTGCGTCCTGTGCGCATGTGTGTCAACTTTGGGGAAGTCCAGGGGACTTTCTCTGCAACCCATTGGTCAATTTTGATTATCGATACCTCTATAAACCAATCAGAGTCAGGAGATCCTATCGCTACCACCCAAATTTACCTAAGCAACACCAATGACGATACAGAAGGACGTGACACCAAAGATTGTGTATTGTAGTGAAGATGCGTTACTCCGCTCGGAAAAAAACCCTTGCTCTTTATGAAAACAACCAGGACCATCGCTATTCATCTAAAGTAAGACATATTTTATGATTCTGTGAAGGTTTTTTTGCGACTATTTGGCGTCCAACTCAGAGTTTTTGTCGCACAGTGACGAGTGAGACCTCTTCAGTACGATCTCTGTTTTCATACGACACCTTACATGTCTGGTTTGCTGGAAGTGGTGAGAGTAGTAAAAGCACTCAATTGAACGTGGGTTGTTACATGTCCATATTATTGCTTGTGGTTTTAAGTGTCTTTCGTTTAGGTGGCAATACTTGATAGAGGCTTTTAGCTGAGTTTCTCCCCGTCATTTTGAGGTGCTACATGTTGAGGATTGGTGCTTCCTAGCGTGCCCATAGACCGTCTGTACCGCACGCATCTGACGCTGTCCCCTGTACAGGGGGCGCTCGGAAGCTCAATAAATTCTGATAATATTTGAGCGGCATTTCAAACATTTGTCCGCTAAATTGAAAACCTGCCGGTCACGTTGTCCGGTGCCAATTTTTTCTAGCAGAAACCCTGAGTGGTCCATGTCCAAACATGTGATATGAGTTTCGTCAATGGGCCTGCCCAAATGACTTGGCCACACCCTCTAAACCCCGCCATTACGGCCACGTTTCACCGACATGCACGAAAATCGGTACACACATAGATCATGCCTGGACGCACAACAATGTATCTAGGCTAAACCCAACAGGAAGTCAGCCATTTTGAATTCCGTGGTCATTTTTGCTGTTTTCCACGTGTCGTATTTTAACGAACTCCTCCTACAGGATTCATCGGGACGGCTTCAAAGTCGCCAGCTGTCATCGACATCACTTTGTGGTCAAAAGTTATTAAAGGTGTGAGCTCACTTTAAAGTGCCTGGACTTCAGCTGCCAGCAAATTTTGACGTTTCGCCATGAAACATGAAATTGCTATAACTTTAGCATAAATGGTCTGCTCTGCACCAAACTTCACATGAGTGATAACAGTCCTGCCCTGAACACATCTACATGCAGAAATTTTGTAATTGTCATACCGCCCCCTGGTGGCAACAGGAAATGACAAGTTTTACAGTTTGAGGTGCTGCTCTGAGCAGATTGACCATATATGACTAAAATTTGGTCTGCGAGGCTTTAAGACCTTGGTAATGCTATATTATGAAGATTGTGACTTTTTGTCAAACGGCGTTGCACCCAGAGTGCGGTGAAGTCGATGTTTCGCCAAAACGCAGGAAAGTGGCTTAACTTAAGTGTTCTTGGTCATATCTGCCTGAAACTTAACATGTGTTTTAACTAGGCTTGGGAAGATAAACCGATATGACCGGATATCCGTTTTTACAGGCGAGAGATACGGCTGTATCGGTAGCAGACTCCCCAATCGATAGTAATCAGCCACAAATCCTTAGATGAATCGATTGTAGAGCTTTGGATCGGCTATCGCGAGACCAGGAGTCGGTTGCCTGAGGCTTTACAGTTTTCATCTCTAAAATAACGCGAGAGCTGACAAAACGACTGTCGCGCATGCTCCGTAACATTATGTTCGCAACTCAAAGCTAAAAGTACTAACATCGATGAAAGAACATCCGAAAATATAATGGATGTAACAAGAGTAAATAACAGAGCACTAAATGGAGTAAAAGGTGCAATATTCCTCACTGAAGCAGCCAGTTTTCCCGTGGCCGCTGCCTCCTCATTAATTATCAATGAGCTGTGATGACGACAAACACCAGCTCTCCTCTGAGTAACGAGCCGCCTGCTGCTGCTGCGTAATACAGTCTATGGTAATACACACACACACACACACAACACACGCACATCCGCTGTGTTAGATACATGAAACATCCACTGACTAAGTTAGCATCTTTACGTAATGACTGAAAAAATGTAGCCATGTTACAGTCATGATTATGAGATTTTTAAGAAGTCATAATTATGAGGTAAAAAGTTTTTAAAAAAATTAAATACATTGGTATGGAATTTTGTTGTTGTTTATTTTTGACAGTGCCAGAAAGCAAAAATGCTTGTGGAAATGTGGTCTTTTATCTGTTTAAAATAATGTAAGAATGTCATTTTATAGACATGACAAATTTATAGTTTAAAGTCTACATAAACAAATGATAGCTATCGTATCGTTTTCACACTGTATCGAACCGTACCGAATCGCTCTGCCTTAAAAAGATATCGTTTTTGAATCGAATCGTAACCTGTGTATCTAGATACATATCGAATCGGCTTGATGCCAGAGATTCCCAACCCTAGTTTTAACGGTCCCGGCCTGAACATGTGATATGAGTTTTGTTGATGGACGTAGCTAAATTGCTTGGCCACGCACTTTAAACATCAGCCCCTGCGGCACGTTTCACCAACATGCATGAAAATTGGTACATATATGTATGACACCCAGACACACAAAAAAGCCTCTTGGACACTTGGCCAAACCCAACAGGAAGTCGGCCATTTTGAATTTTGCGGCCATTTTAGGCGTTTTGCCCATGTTGTATTTTAACGAACTCCTCCTACAGGATTAATCAGAACAGCTTCAAAATCACTGTGTGGCATCTTGATCTCGCGAGACTTCCACATGTGCGGCCATTAGGATATATACGAAGTCTCGCGAGATCGACGCCATGTTTGCATCCTACTGGCTACTTGCTACAGCTGATATTTCTGCTAAAAACATGGCATAAATGGCGTCTTTTGCGGTTAATTTTTAATGTCGTGGCTTGCGGACACTTGGATTACACCACACGAGCAGGATGGAGACATTTTGTGTTTGTTTTGTGTTCTTTTTTTAACGTTTTATCCGTGGTCACCATTCACTGCCATTGTACTGGATGAGACTGCTGCCCTGTTTCTCCTAAAACTCCAGGATTGTTTGGTGAACTGAAGATCTTCACTTATCATCACATCAGCACAGTGGTGAGTACATACTGAGTGGGTTATCATGTAAAGTGGATTATCACTTTAACAGTCACACAGTAAAAAGAAAGACTCCATCACTGAGGACCCTTCATACCTCCTTCACTTCCTGTCCACAAACTGGTTAACTCTAATATTCTCACTCTAACTCCACCCAGTCACACTCCTGCTCCAGTCACCAGCTCTAGAGGGGTGGAGCCTAGGGTTGCCACCTTTCAGAAATGAAAATACGGGATGCCCGGGGGGGGTTGAGGCTATATAGCCTATTTAAAAAATAAACGCTTTCTCTTAACAATATTTATTTATTAGCTGTTAATCCATTAGTATGATTATTCTTTAAATGGCCATATTATATAATATTTATATTGGCTAATACTACCGTATATTAAATAAATGACCATTCATTCGACTTTAAAAACTCAACATCCTAAACAATCAATCAAACCACAATAGTCTATTAAATAGGCTATGCCCATGCACTGACATCTTCTGGCAAAAGCACAAACAGATAGGAAATTGAATCAATCATGACATAATGTCCCATACCGTATCAGTCTCAGGAGGAGATTATTGGAGTTTGAAGAACTGGCGCTGGGTCATCTGCGTTATTACGTTCTTACGCCAAGGATGTGCCTCTTCCGACTCACACCTGTACTTTTGCAAGCGTTTTCACTTTTGAGGACGTGGTGGAGGTTCGGGTGTAGTGGACATTTTAAAAGGCGCGGGTGTTGTGAGCAGCGCCGGTGTGTGGTGTCTGTCTCTAGGCAACCGTGACAGCAACACACGCAGGCAGCCAGGCAGAGAGGACCGGAGCGGATCGCGTATTTGTTCAATACGGGACGCAACATTTAATTGTCAATTAAAGGACGATTCCGTATTTTACGGATAATCTACAGAACGAAGGAAATCACATTAGGTTTTTGCATTTTCCCTAAAAAACGGGACAAATTGTGTCCCGGGAGAGATTTTTTTTTTTCCCGGGACAGCTGGTAAAAAAAAGAGAACAATTCTGGGAAAAACGGGACGGGTGGCAACCCTAGTGGAGCCTCTCTGACCCATCCTCTCTGGTCTCCCACACAAATGTCTCCAAAAACTTGGTCCAGACCTGAGCTGCCCAAATTATTACCAGAACTCCCTCCATCCAACACATCACTGTTGTCCTTCAGCAGCTTCACTGGTTCTCTATCAAACACTGCATCAACTTCAGGATTCTGCTCCTCACCTTTAAGGTCGTCTATAACTTCGCCCCATCAGACCTCTGAACTCTCATACTCTCAGATCCTCCTCTGCTGTTCAGCTCACTGCACCATCTGTCTGTCTGTCCACCATAGGAGCCAGAGCCTTCAGCTGCTCTACCCTCCATCTCTGGAACTCTCCCCCACAGGATATTCACACTATTGACTCTCTTTTTTACCTTCAGATCTCATCTCAAATCTCACATTTTTAAACTGATCTGAGCTCTTTTGAGTTTTGGTATATTGTGTATTTTTCTTGTGTTTTTTGAGACTTTGCTATTTATTGTATTGCTGGTTTTTAATCTGTCTTGAAATGTGCCTTTAAATAAATTCATTATTATTGTTGTTGTTGTTGTTGTTGTTAATATTAAGTACTCCTGTCAGATATATTTGCAGGTTTCCAGCTGTGTGACCTGCAGAAACAGATGTGAGGTATCAGCTGTCAGGTAGCTGCTGACTGAAGAACAGAACAGACTCCATTTCCTCTTCAGTCTCATGTCAGACATCATCTGCTGCACTTTGATCACATGACTCACAGCAGCTGTTTTCTACAAAGTCTCATCAACAACATCTGGACACAACAAACTCACCTGGATCTGTCACTGTCAGGATCACTGACTGCCTGAACTCAGGTTCTCCTCTGCTGCCTGTTCTAACAAAACACTGGTATGTTCCAGCATCATTGATGTTGACGTTCTTCAGAATCACAGAAGCGTCTCCGTTCTTCATCTCTGAATCTCTCAGCTTCACTCGACCACGAAAAGATGAATGATGGTTCTGTTCATTAGGCCGGTTATCTCTGAAGTTGAAGACAAATTCATCTGGACTCAGGTCAGGTCTCTTCCACTCTATCAGTGTGATGGGCTCGTCTCTGAGACCCTGACACTGCAGAGTGGCGTCCTCTCCAGTCTTCACTGGTATCCTCAGTGTCCCTGAACAAGAAGAGAAAACAAAGTTGAGAACTTGTGATGTTCTCGTCTTTTCATTGGACCAATGATGTCAAACAACAGCACAGTGGTCCGTGGTCACCATTCACTGCCATTGTACTGGATGAGGCTGCTACCCTGTTTCTCCTAAAACTCCAGGATTGTTTGGTGAACTGAAGATCTTCACTTATCATCACATCGGCACAGTGGTGAGTACATACTGAGTGGATTATCATGTAAAGTGGATTATCACTTTAACAGTCACACAGTAAAAATAAAGACTCCATCACTGAGGACCCTTCATACCTCCTTCACCTCCACAAACTGGTTAACTCTAATATTCTCACTCTAACTCCACCCAGTCACACTCACACAGAGGGGTGGAGCCTCACCACATCACTTTATTTTTTTATTTTTTTATTTATTCCTTTTTATTGTGCAATAAGACATTACAGTGACAATACAGGACAAACCAAACAAACAACAATATTTATGGTTTTGTGTGTGTGTGTGTGATTTGAGAGTAAGAAAAACGGTATTATATATATA
>JAJHUR010086578.1:0-49211 GCA_027495735.1 Lutjanus campechanus
TTTCTGCTAAGTCACATTGGCTACAGCTGTTAGCATGCTAGCAGGTACTGTAAACCCTAACAAGCCCAGCTGTGTGGCCTTATACATAAGGGATAATGCCCAATGAGGTGTCCATTATTTGGAATTAATGGATAATGTGGAGTCCTTTAATTCCTGATTACAGACACCTGGAAGGGCATTATCCCGCTTATACAGATGAAGCCACCTAGAATCTCCAGCTGGTCCATGACAGGTCCCATACAGATCCATAGCAGATCCCTGCTGGGTTCCAGCCTGGCCCTTGGCTGTACTGAGATCCCTTCCTGATGATGTAGTAAATGTAACCCTGACTTGTAACACCCCTAAGCACCATGCATGGAAACCAGTGCAATACTTCAAGTTTGCTAGTGCTGCTGGACATTTTCATTGACCTAGTGTACCATGGTTATCTGCTTACGGACAAAAAAATAACAACTACCATTAATTTCATGCATTAGTTTCATGCATTTTGAGATCAAATTATAAACTTTTTCACAAGCCATAATTCCGTTACCCTGTAACACCTGAGGGTTTGACTGACACCTGGAACAACCATTACCATCCCATTAGGTTCATATGCAATGGAAATGTAGAAATGAGAGATACTGTATTTCATTGAACCACAAAGCTCACAGAAACACTGAAACATTATGCTCATAAAATTCAATGTCAATAACATTGCATACAAACAAACAAATAAATTGACAGTATGTTTAAAAACAAGACTAAGTAGCTATCCAGCCATGCATTTTCCCCAAATCAATATCAAGATTTTCACAAACAAATGACACCATGTGCATCCAAACCCTGAAATAGTGTGTTGAATAGCAAATGGGGTTTAGTTTAGTTTAGTTTAGTTTAGTTTAGTTTAGTTTATTAGGATCCCCATTAGCTGCAGCAAATGCTGCTGCTATTCTTCCTGGAGTCCAATACATGCATAAAATTATACAATACACACATACATTACAGCATAAAAAACAAACATGGAGGTGAGAGATGAACGCTTATGTGAAACAGGCCTATTTGTAGGTTAGCATCATTTAGCATTGTAAATAGGTGTAGCTTGTTAATGTGTTGCAATAACTATGTAAACTGAGGTTTTGACTGTGTCCCTGTTGCAATGGTTTCTCAATTCAGTGCATTAATTTAGAATGGTGAGCAGACACATTTTCACTGGAACTACTTGATGTGTCCAATATCAGAAATTAATGTACACCCTGCAGCCAATCAGAATCAAGTATTCACCCAGACCACCGTATAAAAACTCTAACAAAGTACCACTGACATAATGACACTTAATGGGAGCTTATCTGCAAATGCTTAAGATGGGAAAATGGCATCAAGTTCACTGTGTAGCTAACAGAAACATGTGTCATCATCGATTTGTACCCCCTCCAGTTGCTTATGACTCATGGGGGATGCTTATGACAAGCATCCCCCATGTTAGCGCAATGTCCCTTCCTAAACCTAGTCTCTCCATAAATTATGGACAGGATGAAATACGAGTCCCCATTCAACAGCCCTTCATTTCCCGCTCCCAGGGAGACCCGACACAAAGAAACATTTGCTAGTTTTTTTTCTTTTTGTCGCTTTTAGAACAAGAACAAGGAATGCAAAGAAATGAACCAAAGTGAATTGCCTCACAGACGTTAAGAAACAGCAAATAACAAAGAAGAAATCCACCAGGAAAGAAAGTGCAAAGTCACAAAGAGAGAGAAAGAAAGACCACAGTAGGTCTTTCCATTTTCCCCTCACCAGTTGCCTCCTGGTTGTCATGACGACATCTTATCCCGGGGGCTGGTGCTGCTGGTCTGCTCCCCCTGGAGGCAGCTGGGAAATCAGGTAGGGGAGGGCCACAGGGACCGAGGCCATTCTATTCTTAAATACACAGCATCAGGCAAATGCAATTACAAACCCGAGGAGGGCCAGAGTCTAATCTAATAAAGTAGAGGTGGTCCACGTGGTGAAAGCCTGCCACTCGCCTCAGATGGCACGCCCAGGCACAGAGCAACGCACCCCCCCCGTGGCACTGACTGACCCCCCGCTATGTGAAATGCTGGAAGAGACTAGATGTATGACTGTTATAGAGCACACAGCAAGAACAGTCATTTTATCTTTAGTTCAAACCCACTGGCTGAAACAGTTGATTGACTGGGACTGAACTTGACAAATCTGTCTATAGACTAAGCTCTGTCTTCTCTATGTAATCTTTTGATTGTAGAAAATGTATTTCTGTCAGTGTTTGTGAATTGAAAACCCTTTGAATTTGAAGACATTTTTGAGAATCCAGAACAGCTAAATAATACTGATCTTTATATATTTTTGCTATAATGGTGTCTTGTCAGATCTGTCCGATTTGAAACGTGATTCCTGCAGCATCGTGTTCGCCCAAGATGGTGAGCCGAACAAAATCTGTCTACTCAGAGGGGTTAAAGAGTCCAATTGAGTCTTGGACGTCAGCTCGTCAGCCGCAGCCAACTCACTCAGATTACAAATGAGAGGATCTGATGATGTCGACCGCGGCCAAATTCCTCTAATTAAAATCACAATGGCTGAAAACACGGCAACACGGGTTTGTCTTTGCTGAGGGACGCCCACTTTGCCCTTATTAAAGGAAACCTGGAGAGGAAAGGTTAATAGCACAGAGTGCTGTGATACAAGTACTGGTGTAATCCTATTAAGTGTAGTATATAATACAGGTGTAGGACAGTGTTTTATACATATGTGTCACATTTGTGACAATGTTGCAGTGATGTTACTCTATATTACCTCAAAAACTGCAGATTACAGTTCCTCTGCTTTGAGTAAGTGTGTAGGAGATTTATGTTCTTCCCATCACTCGATAAAATCAAAGAGCCGAGAATACTCCCTCCTGGAGAAAGACAACTTTTCTGCAATTTCTCATCCAAGCTACAGTAGTTCAGTGCACGTTCACATCAACTGACAGCATGAAAATTAATTATGATGAAAATAAATCATTAGATGGGGGTGGGGGTATAATTTATGAGTTATTTAGCTTCAGTTCAGAAGGGGTGATAATTGTTATATTGAAAGTATCTGAAAACTTTCTATATGAATGCGATAACATTCCTGGATAATTTTAAGCACACGCAACAAAAAGAATGTACTGATTATATTAAACTATTGAAGTGCACAAGGGACCAGAAAAAAACTAAACATAAACTCACTTTCTCCTTTCTCTTTCACACAAGCTATTTCAACACATTAATGCAGCGTTATCTAGTTTGCCCACACAGGATCTCAGCATTGATGTGAAACAATTATTTCTGGCTCCAGGTTCAGACAGGTAAAGTTTAACTATCAGTCAACTTTGTGTGGAGTTAGAAGGGTAAATGCCAATCAGAAATCACCATTCTGGACTGACTGTTGACTGATAAACAGACACACAGGGGCCAGATTTACTGGGGCTTTTGGACCTTGTTTCAAATGCATTCTGTGCCTGGAGACATGCATGTTATTTATCAAACAAGCTCACTGACCTGGAAGAGCAGTTTGCTTGTCATCTAGAGCCCACCTTGCATGTAATCAGCAAAATGTACCTCTCTTCTTTATGCATATGCATTTAGGACACAGTCACAGGAATAATGAGAAAAGATAGGATAAGTGTGGTTGTGGACATGTGGGCGCATAAAGAGGGATATAACTCTAAAGGTTTCATGGGGCAGTGATGAGTGTGCTTCTTGTAACAGGCTAAACCACACTCCATGACACTGCGGACCTGTGCTTATAGACTCTGACTCTGCTCTTAAAAAGTGATGCAGACACTTTCCTCAAGGCTACCAGTTGCTGACATGCCCTGACCGAGATGTTGGTGAGCTTTTTGATTCCTCTGGTAGATTCTAACTGGTGACCTCTGAGATACAGATCAAGCTTTAAAGGAATCCTCTTTCTCAGGAGTATCATGGATTTGTACCCTGATTCTACTTCAGCCATTTCTGCATGTACACAGTTGAGTCATCAGCATACAGGTACATCACAAGCATTGACCGGATCATAACTGAAAGTTTTGCCAGAACTTTTGCCTGACAAGACAGGCTTGATGGATCTTTGGAGCCTTGTGCATAGCTTGTTGGTCAAGAGGAGTTTGACTATAGTCCATGACGTTGCACTTTTTCAGATGTCTCTGGATATTCACAGCATGTCACACTGGATTAACCTGTTCAGTGTTGATTCACTGGCCCTGGTTGCATTGTGTTCCAGCTGCAATGCTGCCACCAGAGATAATCTGGGCCACTCTAAACAATCCTTGTGACTTCACCAGGAGCATTTCAGAAGTGTCTCTCCACTGCTCTTTTTGACAGAAACTGTATAAAGCTGCACAGAGCAGAATGAGCTTGGCAACAGCTCAGAAATCTGGTCAATTTCAAAATAAAACAAAGTGTGCAGACTTCAGATCATAAAAACAGACAAAAAAGAAATCGCCTAACTACATAGCCTACTAACACACAGTAGAAGCACAAAAATCACTGACGTCAGCTAAATCAGGTAGGCAAAACACACCATTTCTGAAACACTCCTGGTTCTGTCTGTGTAAAGCACAGAACAAAACCGCATGGGATCAGTGCAAGTTCAACCCAAAGTTCAACCTGATTGTATTTCAGGCACAAGCTTGCCAAGCAATGCGCAGCGCTGCTGTTGTAAATAAAGAGTTTCAGAGCACAGTGGTGCTATTGTCACGTGTCTGAAAGTCCCATAATGCTGCTGCCACACATACTGTCCCTCCTGCCTGCTATGAATAGTGTATGTACCCTGTCACCTCCAAGATCCCAGAGTTAAGTACAGTGCACACAGAAAACCACAGTATACACGGTAACTTAATTATTTGCCCAGAGACTCAGGGACCAACAGGTACTCAGAGTGCAGGAATAAGATAATCTGACTCCTGGTTTTCTTTTGTATCAGTTAGCTCCTGGAAATGTTTAGAAACCTGAGCACAATATAAACTAAAAAGAATTTGACACCAGGTCTGTCAGGGCCACTACATTAGTTAACAAAGCTGGACTCACTTTTACTGATATTGTACATTGCAAATTCCCATAACAATTTTCAGTTGATCAAATTAGGTGCAGCTGATTGACACAAACCTGGGGCTTTTGGGGCCTATAGAGGTCTCTGGCCCTAGGGCAGGTGCCTACTTTGCTATGTTGGTAATTCAGCAGTGACAAATTATATGCACTTCTGGTGCAGGACTTTTAGAAATTCTGCCATGGGTTCTAGTCTGAATTGGAGAGTCTATCAAATATCAGATTGGTGTTGCCGAGAGTTTTGTTTCGGGTTATTGAGTGGATATAGTTTGGAGTTCTTACTCTGTCTTGGTATAAAATAATAAACACAGACAATAACAATTTTACAACTACAGACAAATGGGGGACATGCAGTGAGCTGATATTACACAAATAATTTTTGATGAGATGTTCAAGACATTTTGCTGCAGTTACCTTGGTGTTAGAAGCTTTCCTATTTATAAGTCTCCAGTGTGCAGATACATAAAACACTTGCCAGATTTATGATGTTTAGATATTTATTTCCTGTATAAGAGTTCTGATCTTTATTTTTACATTTTAACATCCAAGCATTTTCTCCCCTGGAAATGTTTAATTTTTTTGAGTGTTAGAACTTCTTATTTTGTTGCCAGTTTAAAATACAGGACAATGGGGGCTGAATTAGTGAGGAGTCGCAATAAATTAACTGCTGGAAATGAGAGAGAGAAAAAAAATTCCCTACATAAGATTTCTTTGAAAGCAAACCCCTGTTGTTAAAAACATTCCTCAACATCAAAGAGGTCAGCCAAAGTGTAGTTTTTATGACTAAAAAACTCAAGGAATGAAATAAACTGTGTTGCCTCTGTGGAGGATTGAGAACTGACAAGAGCTGAATGTTATTTTACTACATGCCATTATTATGAGGCTCATTTGAACTGGGGAATTTTAATAAAGACTATGAAAACTGCAGAGGGTAGAGCTAAGGGACAGAAAGGGGAACAGGAGGAAATCACTCAGGGGATAGAGCAAAAAGCAGAGAGAGGTGCACAGAGAGCTCAGGCTGACATGAGATGATACATGCATGGTAATAAATGAGAAATAAAGGCAGAAAGGGAAGCAGAAAAGAATAGAGGAACAGTGTTCTTTCCCCCAGATAAAAGAGAAGCACATTACAAGACTCAGCTGAGTTATGCTCAGCTTACTTTGAACACATTTTGACATATAATATTTTAAATTTGACATTTCTTTTCCTGTCATGGTCCCTCAATGACAAGTGAAAATGAATCAAAGGCTCACGCAAACTCAAAAGACCCGACGAAGGGGAATTTTTTGAGGTCTCCTATCTGAAGATGTGTTTGAACAACACACCTCTAAAATAGAATTCTCCAGCGCTTGGTAATTTTACTAAAAAAGGAAGGAAAAAAGTAATCCAAGCCAATCTGCACACTGGAGGCCAAACAGCCAAAGAGCTCCCAACATGTGGGCCAGATGAACCTGCTCTCTTGGAACCTTGCCTGGACAAACAAGAGAGTAAGCTTGTAAGGTCTGTGCATCAACACACCTGACACCAGCCAGGATGCTGATCTGTAACACATGTAGACTTTGGCAAGGCATGTGAAAATGTAGCATAATATGATACCGAAGCTCCCATAACCATACTTCTCAGTTCTATTCTTACTTTGCAAGCAGTGATATACAATATGTATGTGTCAACCACTGACTGTAAATAAAGATAGACAAGGCTTCTCTGCTTCCTCTCACTGTACAAAAATCAAGTCAACTTATCGCGCATACAAGAACTGCCATTTTGCAGTGGAGATGTACTTGGAGCCAGACACTGTGCAGTACTGTTCGGATTGGAGCTGCAGTACTGAGATGCTGCCCACAGAAAAAAAAATTACACTTTAACACCCATCAGTGTGATCAGAACAACCTAAAATGACAGACACCATCTTTGGTTGTGTATTTGATGTGCTTCAACTTTCACTTCAAACAAGTTTTGCCCACATCCAATCTGCTGACACGGAGGGTGCAGGATTTATGACCAATACTGCAGCCAGCCACCAGAGGGAAATCAAGATGTTTTGGCTTCACTTTTGGGGAGCTCTCATGTTGTCCATCTTTGTTTATGTCAATGGTGACAGCAGGCAGGTCTGATGCGAGCAGCATTGTTCACATACTTGACTGCATATTTTGTGAGTACCTGAAGGATTCATGTTTTGGGTTCTGCTTCACAGGTATGAAAACTTCATTTAAAATCCCACTGACATTTCTAATGGTGCAAATAACTAAAACTCCAGCCTCGGAACATAACCTTTCTCAACAGTATATTGTGATAAGAACAGTATATAATATTGTTGTTTACTTAGTATTTCTGTTTTTAGTTTTGAATGAACACCACTTCCCATAAGCCCTAGACCATTGCTGGCGAAATGTCATGGATAAACACAAGAGAGGCGAGTCCATGGGCGAGTCAAGGGGCCGCAGCAAGTTTAGACATGTCTTTAATAACCGCAGGAAGGACTGAGCAGTGTAGACATTTTTAGACAGAACACATTACAACTAAAAAGATGTAAAAACAAGTTTAGAATAGAATGCTGGAGGATATCATGGATATGGAAAATAGTTATGATGGCATATGTACCTGTAAATTACCATGCTATGTTTTTTTTAATGCTCACAAAGTAATAATTGTTTAAACCTTTCAATCTGATGGCCTAACTGTTGAGCATACCACAATGCTATGTAGATAACTACTACATTTAAGTGGGTACTCATCCTAAGATTCTTGTGATTCAATTGATGCAAACCATTTCAAGATACAATCACAACAGCAGGTACGATCAACACCACCAAAAAACAAATACAAAATTCAGCCAACTCATCTATGAATCCTCATATTACTCTAGTGATCAATAAAACTCCAAAAAACAGTCTTGTTACATTGGCAAAGGTTCAATCGATCCAATCCAGTTAAATATTTAGTCCAAAACACACTATTACATCAGTAAATATCTATGAAGTGCTGTTGCATTATTTCAAATTAGCTGGCAGATGTCCTGATCCTACTGATTAGGACACCACCTATTTTCCATCATAACTGTAGTAAGCATGTAAATATTAGTGATATTTTGGTATCAAAAATGGCAGCTGCCCTCTGACTGGAGGGGAAGAAACTTCAGAGCGTTACCTCTTTAAAGAGACCAATATGATGCATACTCTATATGGTTCATGAACAACTTTCCAGTTACTTTGAGTATGTCTGTTTTACACGAGTTTAAAGAACAGGGAAGAGTTTTTCCTTTAAAACTTCATTTTAAAAAATGTTGAAGATTTCAGTTTCTAATAGCAAGATATAGCAAGCAAATGTCATGTCTTAGAATATGGACACAAGTAACCCTCAGCAAAATGCTTAATTATCTGAGACAGAGACTAGCCCAGACATGTAGCATCAGCTTCTAAAGCACACAACCAAAGCTCCAAGGGAACACGTAACATAAATACGTATAAAAGCAATTATATAATCTTAAAAGTAACAATTTTACCCATGGGTTGATGGTCCTGCTTAATCTAATCAGGCTACTATTCAACTACTCTAAAAAGCCCCCAAAGTTTGCATGTCTGACTGAGACTCTCCTGCTTGTCCTTTTCTCCACACCCACAGCCCAAAAGGACAGTCTTAGATGTTACCTCCTACCTTCTCACCTGTCCTCCTCTGCTCCTTTGTTCCTCTCCTCTTGTCCTCTTTTACTCCCCTGCTGGCTCCCCCTCTCCCCCTACCTCTTCCCTTTGCTAATGAGCAGGGTAATTAGGGCTGGCCCAGGCCAAAGGGAGAGAGGGGGGAGGTTGAGGAGCAGAAGACAAAATAGGAGGAGAGGAGGAGGAGACCCTGCCTAGTCTAGCCTGGTGTTCCAGATAGCATTAGTTCTCTCCTCTCCCCCCCCCCTCCTCTCTCTCTGACACATAGCCCTACGCTTAATTAAACATGCCTCGGAGGGACGCAGAGAGAGCGAGGGAGAGGGGTGAGAAAGTGAGTTCATGTTGGCAAAGAGTTGGAGGAAGGGAGAGGGAAAAGTGAGGGTGATGCAAATGCAGAGAGAGAGGCAGATAAGAAGCTGGTGATGGAGTGTGAGAGAGGGGGAGGTGGGGAGGGTGAGGGGAAAGGTGGGGAGATATGGCGAGGAGGGTGGAAGGGTGGGTGGTTAGTGAGCCAGAGAGGGAGAGGGAGAAAGAGAGGGAGATGGAGATAGAAGGAGGAGCTGGAGGGGGTTCAGAGTGAGGTAAGAGAGCTGAGGATGAGGACATCTTCAGCAGGAAAAAAAAAAGAGTGAGGACTGATGGAGAATGAAGGAAGGAATTAAAGACTGGGGAAGAGCGAGGGGAATGGGATTACTATAATATATGAAAATAATAGCAAAGAGGCTCCCATGAGACTGTGGAGTACCCGCTCCAGAGAAACCAAAGGAGTGAAAATGGCGCCTAGAAATAAGAGATCTGCCTCCTCATTTCACAACAGCAAGTGAGAAGAAAACAAGAGTACAATCTCAAGTGTTGAGACCCATTGATGAGTTTACTATGGTACTCTATTGACGCAGTGTCACATAGCACTGCATCACTTGAAGCCCATAGCACACACTGGACATGTCCAACAACTCCTCCAAATTTAGGGACAAAATATGTTGTCCAAAGAAAGACACGTGGAAGTGTTTTCTGATATGATGCCCCTGACACAGGACAATCTTCTGCCCTTCAATATCCAAAATGCTCTAAATTCACTGGTGAAAAATACATCTGTTTTATGATGTGACAACACAATCTTTAAGTTATGAGTAGGTTTAGGCACCAAAATGACTTAATTAGTTTTTTTGTCTTGTTCAGGCTAGTGAAATGTTGTGGTTTGGGCTCATGGTTAAAGTTATGCAACGTTGATTTCTTAATTTTTTACAGGCGGAATGGACCCAGATTGCTTTGTTTACCTGTGAGTAGCAAATTTATTTAGCAAACTTTTTTTTAAATGTTATTTGGTCTAGAGAATATTATAAATCCAAGATGACACTGACGGAAGAGTGAGACTGACAGAAAATACCCAATTACAAATGTGTCTGCTACTTCAGCACCATGGACAGCACCACATATATTTATCAATAGTCAGCACAGTTAGGCTGCTGATATTTCAGAGCCGTGGTTGAGGCCATAGAATCAAAATCTCATTCAAATAAAGGATGGCATCCCCTCTCATTCCCCCTCAAATCACCTAATGTTGACAGTTTGAAATCCAGAAACGAACAGCAATCGCTGGCGTTAATATCTGCTGTTTTGTTGACCTATCCATGCAGTCCAACCTGCTCCCTGTGTGGACTGTTACTCTACAATAACACCATTGAAATGCCTCTGTTGCTCCTGTCATATGGCCACTACAGGGCTTTGCCACTTAAACAGAAAAATGGGTTTTGTTGCCAGGATGTACCAATCCAGGGACTGAATATGATAATATTTTTCTGGTGAGTACAAATATCAACCAGCAATGCTATGCTTCAAGACTAGAAAACAATAGATGCAGTTGTTATAATCCATGTCATATGTTGCCATTGTGGGACACAGGGGGATCAGCAGTGGGACTTAACATGTTATCGTGTTCATCATGAGGGTCATAGTAGAGGAAAGGCCATGAGATCATTAAAATCAACTGGATTTATCCCTTGTCAGCATGAATGCGCTCAGCAGATTGCTTGGCATGCTGCACAATAAATTATAAAATGCCTTGTGTGTGAAGTTAACACAAAGGCCCTCTAAAAATTTCATAGCAATTTGTTGGTTAGATTCTGAAATTTCTTGGAGATTTTGGGCTAATGGTGGGGTCAAGTGATGTCCAAGACTTTGAATGTTGGCTCTGACTATATTGTATAAAATTCCGGCAATGACTTTTGAAGATACTGTTAAGACCTGTGCTAAGCAACAACAGATTGTTCATCTGAATAAACATCACCATATAAGCTGGGCAAAAAACTGCACCAGTACTAGTTTCAAAATCCATTTCTTCCACAGAGCATATTTAAGTATTCAGTCCTGACAGTAAACATGTAGACCAAAGCCATATATTCACAAGTAAAAAAAAAAGAAAAAGAAAATATAAGCCAAAACATACCTTTAATGAAGAGAATGAGTGACAACATGCTGTGGACTCATGCCAATTAGTGAGCTTTGCTGTTGTGAATAATAAACTAGGCTAATAGTAGCACAATTATGAATGTGTAATCACATTAAGGGGACATGGAGACATGGCTTCAACCTGGTAATGATGACATGCAATTAGAGCGCAACTGTTATCTCCAGGATCATATCAATAATTCATCACCACAAGCATTTTGTGTTTCTCAAAGATGACATCCAATGATTAATAACTAGATAAATGTGTGTCTATCTGTTCTCCAGATGCTGGCAGCTGATGCCACATAATTGGACAGAACCTTTTTCACAGTTTCAAGAAGGACCGAAAGAGTTGGAAGTTAAATAAATAAAAGAAAAAAAAAGTAACACACACACACACACACACACACACACACACACACACACACACACACACACACACAGGCCAAATAGTGTCTAAATTTAATTAGGTGAATATCAGTTGCCAGACAGTTGTTAATACTTACTAAGACATACCTATCCCTATGACAGTTACAGAGTCAAAGAAAAGCAGAGAAAGAAAATGGATACTTTTGTGTCTTCATAAAATGATTTCTGAAACATAAGTCACATAAGACTTATATAGCTTTTCATTACAAACATAAAACAGGCATTATCTTGTAGCAGCCCGTTTTCTCAACACAGTGTCAAGTATGGCAGCTTGGTCCATGCCGCATGCGTCAAACTATGGTGCTTTAGGTACTCCTTTACAGTGTCATTTTTGACCTCTCTTGTTATATTTTAACGCGCTGTTGAAATCAGGTGACGTCGCAACGAGCAAGAAATCTGTACACGGAGGAGGAGGAGTGGATGCATGGGTCAACAAACACAGGACTTTCACCCAGAAGACCAGTGTTCATGTCTCATTTGAAACCAAAAGTGAATGTTGACTTCTTTTTAGGATGTTACGTAAGTTACATTGCATTACGTAAGTAATGAAATGTTATGTTATGTAACTTATTTAAGTATGTATTTGATCTTTTTCAAAACCTACCTGAGCAGTTTTTGTGCCTTCATTTTGAAAGTCTACCAGGATGTTGCATATTAATTATGGATAACTTGATGAGTTACGAGTTATGTTGCATTGTATTTAAGGCTGCAAGTGATCACAAACTTCATGGTTTGGATCATATCGTGGGTTTGAGACACCAATATAATAATAATAATAATAATAATAATAATGATAATTTCACTATAATAATAAAACTTACCTTATACTTTATGCATACTACTACATAACATTGTACAGCATAATACACAACTACACCCTGAAGTCACTGATTGGCTAGAAGTTATGAGTAATAGCTAAAGCAGACAGATCTGCAGCAGAGACCAGAGAGGAGTTGTGTGTAGAAGTTGAGACAGCAGATATTGCTGAAGTTACAATAAACATCACAATCTTATGATCTATTTCTGTGATGACAGCATGCCCGGTTTCACAGTTACACCAGTGAAAATACCCCAAGTCAGGTTGGGATTTCACTCGATGGAGGCGATGTGACGGCTTTTAAATTAGTCGCTCTTCCTTTTTTAAAGACTTCCCTGGCAGAGATACACTGCCGAGTAAAACCAGCAGCATCTGCCTTGTCTTTTCACCGTAACTCTGCATTGAGATTCACGGAACTATTACTTTAATAAGTAACAGCGACCATAAAACTATTTCACACTATGAAGTGTGTGAACTGTAGGGGATGATCCTTACAGACCACAGACCAACAATCCCTTCCAGCATGCACTAGTTGCATTATATATCTATGTATGTATCATTGTAAAGTTTGTAACTTATGTATGTTATGTTCATTAACTTATGTAAGTAACATTTATTTTCATCTTTTATTAAACCTAACAAAATAGAAAGTCTACCCGGCTGTTGCATATTAGGTAGACCAAATATATTAATATTATATTATATCATATTATGTTGCATATTGAGCCCTGCACATGCTGACACAAACTGAAGCTTGAGGGGCACCTACAGCGCCATAGTTTGTTGTGTAGGTCCACTGAGCAAGCTGCCGTACTTGACGAGTCAGAACGTGTTGCATGTTGCTCAAAAGGAATCTAAAAAAAGACCAATTGTCTAAGTTTAGGCAATGCAGGCAAACAATGGGGAAGACGTATGAAAATGTCACACTCACACACAGAGCCATACATTTACTCACGTACATTTGAAAAAAAACATTGACAGTACAGCTTGCAGTGGGAAATGAAAACAACTTGCCCAAAGTTTAACTAAAGCACAGGAGTACTGTCGTCAAGAGTCAACTGCCAGTTTCAACATCTGGGCTCTGTTGAAAGTGCTGCAGCTTGCATGCTGCTACGAGTGTCTGCAGATTTTTTTTTTTCAGTGGCCCGCCTCATTGGTGAAAGAGAGGCAGAGCAAATGAAAGAACCTCGCACTCCATGCTCCTTAGCATTGCACAGAGAAACAAAAGGACAGGAAGGAGTGAAGACATGGAGATGGAGAGAGCGAGCAGCTTCAGACAGACTAACAGGGTCTGTGTTATCCACCGCAACCGACTTTGGAGTGCATTGTACTTTTAAAGTTTAATGAATACAGCCCTTAAGTCATGATGTAATGAGATCAAGAGAAGAAAAATAAGAGAGAAATCCCAGAGAGGGAGACAGTAAGGGGGAGAACAAGAAAGAGAAGAAATGCTGTGTCATTATTGTTGACTCAGCACACATTGAGCAAACACACCAGGAACATATCATGCTCATGCTGTCCAGTGTGTGCACATATCCAGCCATAACTCACTGTTAAATTACTATTGATTCACCAGTACAACTGCCTGCATACAGCACACAACAAAAGGATTTGTATATCAAAGTTCTGACAGAAACCCTAAAGACAATGTTGGATAGAAGAACACCAAGAGGAGTAATGCTCAGACCTCCAACCACCAGATGTGACTGATTACAATAATATGAATAAGATGAGGATATTAAATTAAGACAGCACCCCCATCATCACTTCTGTTATCCCCTACTAAGCACATTTAAGCAGAGACATCCATGAAGAATATACATCTATGAATGATCTATGTTCACTGTAGCAGCTTCAATGTTAGCTCAAACATTGGGGTGAAAGCCAGGGTCTGATTACTTTCAAATCTAGTAAGTCACTGATTGCAAATTACAAGGCAATTTTTAAAATTAGTAACGTAATCCATTGGATTACAAAAAATGTAATCTAATCTGAGCACTTTTGAATTGCTTCACAATCAAACATTGAAAATGTTACATCTGGAAAACATTCTTTTTTCTCTAAATGTTTCCATATTTTGCATATTTAACATTTACAGTTGGTCAACTGAAATTACCCTCACAAAAACAGCAAGAGGAGCACTTTCTCATTTTTAATGTAAATAAAAAGGAATAAAAACAGGGCTCCTTAAGTGGGTAGTAGTGGGTCCCCAAGCAAAAGGAGGAATAGAATATTTTAACTATTATCACATTTTTTGAAACAAGGGAAGAAATTGAAGCCCTAAGTTACAGTTAAAATATTTTGCTTATAATAATAAAATTTTTGTAATAAAAAATTAAATCAAGTAATCCTTGACAATTTTAATCTAACTACACATTTTTTGTATTTACTTATTGATAGTATATTAATGGTATGTTAATAGTAATCCATCATTACCCAACCTCGGTGGCAGCAAGATTCTGAAATGCACAGTCGTTGAGGTTTTAAACTGCACCTAACTAACAGGCAGCATTTGCAGCATTTTAAAACAGCCAGTCCTGAGTGGGACTGGGTAGCTGTTTCCTGGTAAAAATCCTCTGGCGTGCAGTTAGTGATGGCACAAATAAAAGAACAACTGTGTAGTTAGTATGAGCAGGGAATGAAGAACAGAGCGCCATCTGCACAAGCCCACACTTGAAGTATAGAAAAGCATTATTCGCACAGAGGGAGGCGAAAAGCAAGCTGTCTTTGAGTTTAAAGAAGAGTCAACATCAGCATTGCTGTTCCAAGATGAGGAAAAAAACGGAGATGGTGACTGAATGATGCAGATATATTCCTCCTGGACTGACTGAACTGTCATTTATTAGCTGCGGTCCACAATGACTTATATTATTATTTTGGATGAGTGCCTAGATTCAGATGCAGTTATTTAGATGTATTGCTAAGTGCTAATGTACAGTAGGTCCAGTGGCAAACTTACTAAGCAGCAGATGCCATTAGTTGATGTATCTATGAGAACAGTAACATGTCTGCAAAAATAATGTCATGAAACAGTTATCACTTTCTCATCATGTTTAATATATTAATGCAGTGTATATATGTCTCTGTGGATGTGGTCACTCTTAGACACCACCTTAAAGCCTTTCTTTGTGTTTGTCTCACCAGTGTCAGTACAGTGTTTGAGATTAAAGGGATAATTCATATTGTTTAAAGTGAGTTTATATGAAGTACTTATTGATAGTCAGTGTAGAGAGGAGCACCAGTACGAAAGTGTTACATACTACTCTGACTAGGGTCAGCAACAAAGTTTTTTAGACACTTGTAAAAGGTCTACCTAAAAAATTACAATATCAGTTTAAGTGCACACTATATTTAGAAGATAGCATACCCTTAAACTGATATTAATATTTTTAGGTGGACCTCTCTGCTTCTCTAAACTGGAGGTGTGCCACCGGCATCTACTGTAGGTAATACATTGGGTATTAAAAAGTACCTCATACAGCCCCACTTCAAATAAAGTGAACTACTTTGTTAAGGGAGCTGCTGTCCAGTCAGAGTACTGGGGACACTTAAATGGATCATTGGAAAATGCAGTGCGAGAACACAAAAGCAATGACTTCCCACTACCAAAGGTGTCCCCAAAATCAATAAAAAGATAAACAGGAATCTTAGAGATTAGAATTTAAAAACATATTGAGGTGAGGAAGCAGACATTTTAATTATTAGTGTGCAGAGAGGGCTGTTCACGGCAGCCATTAAAGGAGAAAATATACACTAGGTAGCTTACCACTAAGTGCTCCTGCAAGAGCCATGTTGAACTTTTAAGTCCTTTACTGCCTAGGAAGATGTGTTACTGTTCGGTAAATGAATTATTGGTTGGACTGGATCCTTGCCAAAGACAACCTTGCTGTGGAACATGATTGTTAATTAGGTCTAGATGTGCTTAAGGGCTAACAAAACTGCACAAGCACCACATCTCCAACACCCAGCTGAGAATACACCGCAGCCTTCTCCTAGCTTCCTTGAGTAACTTTACAAGCTCAAACCTCTGACTAACTACCTCAAAATGCTTTGCCCTTTAGCATTAAAAGCTGTTAATGCGTGCCTCGGTTTAGCCATCATTCATAAAATGCTAATATTCTGTTTTGCAGCCGGTGGGGAATTCATTTGTCTGTTTAATTTCACAGGTGTCCTTAACGCACCGATCAACAACAGGCGCCGGTCGTGAACAGGCGGCACCATCTGTGTGCAGGGAGTGCCAATGGCCCTGAAGTCCTCGCTCTTTGCCACCAAGCACTAAGACTCCATTAAGAAGCCTGGGTCCATGCATCTTTGGCCATCATTTATTTGGCAAAGGCAATTAAAATGCTCCCCCACCCAAAGACAGCATGTGTGGTAGAAGCCACGTCTCCTCTCTTAATCACTGGTAGTAATTAGTTCCTGCAAGCGGTATCATTAGGTATCAGCGCTGGCGCAGTTGTCACAGCCAGCGCACGTCTGGGATGACAAAAGGAGATGGAAGAAAAAAGAGAATCATTGCTTTAACAGAGGATCTGGGCGAGTTAGAATCCTGTCCAAAAACGTTACAAGGTTGTCCCACGAGGGGCATAATCCATCAAAGTGATTTTTCTTCTCTCTCTGTCTCCCACCCCCTCCTGTTCCGCCCCCCTGTCTTCTTTGCAACGTAATCATTTTCCTCTCACGGGGTGTGACATTCATAAAGGATGCCGATGCAGGTGCCGCGTCTTGCCAAAGTTTGGGATGAGTTTTTAGAGGTGTATTTACAGTGTGGGATTGCCAGAGGTGAGTTACAATGCTCCTCGGCAGACTCACCCTTCTAACTGTCCTTCTTGCCTGGTTTCTTTTGCCCTCTTCTTCTTTTTTCCATCCTTTTGTCCTGGGCACCATTGATTAGTTATCTGAAAATACTCTACCCAGATAGAAGCCCTTGGCTGTACTGCCTTGGAAGGCGAAGTCCTCCATGTCTTTAAGGTTTTGGTTTTGCATAGCATCTGGCTGATCGAAGCAACTGAGTCTGAACTTAAAGCTGAACTGCACTAAATAGCTTGAATGATCCCAGTCATCAAATGATTTGAGATCTCGCTGCCTACCGATTGTCTGGGGATTTCTAAAAGCAAGGTAGCTGCTTGAAAGATGGTGAGAACAGCCGCTTACAAACCAATGCCCCCTACATTTTTGGTGGGCAAGACTGCTGCATATCAAACTCCCTAAATGTTCCCACCCAGTTTTAGTAAGAAAAGCTGGGGGAATGTCCTCAGCCTCTATTATGACAATGCTCGATGACAAAGCATAAGTTCTCAATGACAAGCCTGGTCACTCTTTAGCAAAACCAATGACACCTCAGTGACATTTTGCTAAGCTATATGACATGTTGAATCTCTATTTGAGTCAGTCTGCATACAGTACTACTGGTTATTCAAGGAGGAAAATAATGTCCTCAATAAAATGGAGCTTGTTTGTGTGCTACTTTCTTGGATAGGGAGTTTGTTTCTCGGTGGAGTTCTGTTACAGTTTTTGGTGGCAAGAACGCAGCTGTTCAGTCCCTTACACACCTTTGGTTTTCAGCAAAATATCCTTTATTCAAAGTTTCTAGGGAGCCTTGCTGGAAAGGTTGTTTACTTATAGTCTTCACAAATATGCTAACAAGCTGTCTGAACATACAAACCTTATTATCACACAAACCGTGTGACTCAGTCTGGCCGCCGCTCTCCCCCCCTCTGCAGATTCCTATTTCAATAATGACGCTGCAAATTTTCATTCTGTTGACGTGCGAGTGCGGTGCATGTCACAGCACTTTGTCAAATATGTAGACAGAGTTAAAACACACGCACGCTGGAAAAGAGGTACGGGGAAGGCGGTGGAAAACAAACATCATCTGACAAGTTTGTGGCACATTTGGTTCAGACAGTGTGATTCCCTCTGGATCTAAGAGAGTGGTAGCGAGGAGAGGAGGTGTGGAAGAGGAGGGCAGAGCGAGAGAGACAGAGTGAACTCCGTCAGAGCAATTGTTCTTCCATGTGGAAAGGTGACAAAAGAAAAGTGTGAAAGGGCTCACCAGAGGGAGGGGTTATGGAAGAGAGGGATGGGGAGAGAGGAGGGACGGATGGAAAGGGAAAAGGTTGCAAGAGAGGCGGTGAGAGAGTGAGATGTAATGATTTCAGATGGTTGTAAACCAGCTGGTACTGTTGTTACTGTGTAAATAAGATTAATGCACTTAAAGGACAGGTTCACATTTTCAAATCTGTCTTTACTCACATGCCATATGTGTGTTGAGAAAGTTACTGGTCCCTTCCTAATCTCTACAAACAGATATCTGCATATCAATGCAGAATCTGTAGGCAAATGACAAGATTGTGATTTTTGGATTTTGAAAGTTTTCGGAAGCTTTCTACTTTTTGTTTGTAGTCTGCATTGTATTGACCAATCACATTGAGCGAGCTTTGTTTGCCTGCAGGCAAAAGCAAAAGAGGCAAAAATTTATTGGTCGAAATGCAGTCTTGGAACCAATCTCTTTTGTTTTTTTAATAAAGTTTTTAAAATGTGTCTGCATTCATATGCAGATATCTGCTTATAGAGATAGAATAGAATAGAATAGAATAGAAATACTTTATTAATCCTCAAGGGGAAATTCATTAAATGAATTAAAACACACCTCCAACGTGTAAGATTAGCCTCCAACTCCATTATTGTATATTAAGTTGCTAAAGACTGGAAGAGGAAGACCTTGATATCCGTTATATGGATAAACCAGAAGCCCCTAAACATTGGCCATAACCCCCAGAGGCATCGTCGTCAAATGAGAGTTGATGGGATCTGAGGTTGGTCCCTTCCTAACACGACTGTGCTGTAACAAAACAGGAAACAAAATCCAGAGCCCTTGTTTTGTTGAACATATCGTCAGGCTTCAGCAGTGTGAGTTGGCCAAATCAACTTCTGTGTGGGTTTTTTGCCATTGTTGTGTCCTGGCAACAAACCTACATGTAACCAGAAAGTGCCCCTGAGCAAGGAAATGGGCATTGTACATTCTGGGGAAACCAGAAGATATATGAGAAGACGGTCACTGTAGAGGAGGCCCACTTGATTTGGCTGATCAAACTGCTTAAGTCACATCAGCTTCAGAAAACAAAACAAAAAAATAATGTGAATGACTAGATAGTATTTACATTTTCTTTGCTTTTTCTGTGTTTACTTCCCCAAACAATTAATATACTCACTCTGCAGACATTACCTGTAGCTAGCTAGCAGTCTCTGTAGGGACACTCTGTGTGTGTGTGTGTGTGTGTGTGTGTTTCTGCAAAAGCTCAACCTCCAACTGATCTCAAAACTCAGCAGAAAGCATATGTTTTTCAGACCTATTTTAGCCCACATCTGTATGACGAAAGCCTTGATGGCTGTGTTCTATGGAAGCCGTTCTCACACAGGTCCTGTGAGCAGCATTTGAAGAATTGAATGTTTATCAGACAAATAAATGAGACAAGAATTTGCCAGCTACTGTGCTATTTTCTAACTGTATGTTAAGTGGGTGTCTGGTGTTGAGTAATGGGAAATGTTATTTCTGAAGGACTATGAGTTAAAAGCTTAAATCAAGCATGAACCACAGCTGTCAAGGCTTTCGTCTTACTGAAATAGGTGTGGTTTCATCTATAGAAGGCTGGAAAAACAATGGACACCAGTAAGAGCCACATTCTTTCTCTTTCCTGTCATCTCTGTGTACTTACAGTATATATATAAATAATAGTCATAAGGCCTTCACTTAGATCGAGCCAATTTAAACTCAGGCAGACATGTGAATTTGCTCTACTCCGGGCAAATTCCTGTCTACTCATGTCTTTGCATTAACTTCATATGTTATCACGTTGCCTTTAGGGTACATACCAGTATTGGAAGATGCCTCTGATACTGGCTGAAATGTGAGATTGTGTACTGGTGAGTACCTGAAACAAGTAATTTATTAGCCTCAAAATGGGACCCTAATACTTCCCAGCAGCCTCCTGTATGCCATTTTTTTCTCCCTCCAGGATGATGAAATAATGTTTTATGGCATTCATTCTCTGTATGCATTTCCATGCAAGGTATGGGAAATGGAAAGAAAGGGTATCAGAACATCTTCAGTTTGCTGTAAAATCTTCTTTACATCTAGATTGAAAAGACCTTTCGGCTGTGCTCAAACATGAGTGAATCAAGGGAAGTGATTGCGTATTTGTGTCCTTTCAAAGTTCAGCATTGAGGGGGAGGAGTCACAGCACCAATCAATAGCAAAGATGTATGTGTGTGGTTCACCTTGGCAGGCGATGGCCACTATGCATGACTGTGCCATCACAGTGTAATCTAATCAGGAGGGTATGACCATATAACCAGTATGGAGAGGTGCGATGATTACACTGATCAACTCTTTCAACTTAATACTGTAAAGCATGTCAATGAAGACAGTCTTCTAAAAACAATCTAAGGCTGCACCGCTCTATTTTCATCAACATAATTTAAAAAATGAAAAAAAAAAAAAAAAATACAGTAAGAGAAATGTTTGTTCTCACAAACAAACCAAGCATGCACACAAACTCTTTCACTATTTCTCTGTCTGCATTGCCCCCCCACCCCCCCCACCCCCCCTCTCTCTCTCTCACACACACACACGTTACGTCTGCTGGTCAGAGTTGATGCTCCCAGCAGTGGCATATCAGCCCATAATGAAGGCTCGTAGCACAAAGTCTGGCAGTGTGGACAAACACTTTTTCTGTTTCCCCACTCACACACACATACACACACACATTGGATCACAAACACACACGCACACACACACACACGCACGCACACACACACACGCGCACACACACACACACACACACACACACACACACACACACACACACACACACACACACACACACAGAAACACTTAAGTGGGTGAGTCAGAGCAACACTCTTCCTGTGTCTCACACACATAAACACTGGCCCAGCAGAGGCGAGGCGAGCGGCGGAGCCCCTGCCAGGTTATATGGAGGGACAGAGTGTTCTGAGTTACTGCACAGTGCAGCCACTCTCCACGGCAGCACCATACAGAGTCCATAAAGCATGATGGATGGCCTATCATCATTTACCTCTTTGGTGACTTCTCAATGCTGTCACACCCCGCCAAGCACATGCAAGAGAGGTGAGACACACCAAAACAGACAGGCAAGCAAAGGCAGAGCATAACGAGGAAAACAGGGGAAAAAAAGAGGCAATGCGGACAAAATGATGCTAAAAGGAGGATTAGACAGAGTGACAGAGGGAGGGAGAAAGAGAAGGAGAGGAAAGACAGAGAGATGGATGAGGGAGCATCTTTGATGTTTGCTGGAATTAATGCACACTCGGTCACATAGGCAAACAGTTGCACACACACACACACAAACACACACTCGCTATCACAAAAGAACTGAACCATCCCCTGTCCCTTCTCTCCTTTGATGACAGCACCCCACACACGTAGAGGCTGTATTTAGAGCATGCAAAATCTACTGTCTCCTCCGCTCTCCTCTCCTCTCCTGCTCTCCACGCCACAGCAGAGGGAGCAGGAGGAACAGAAGAGAGAGAGAGAGACAGAGAGAAAGAATGAACACCAGATGCGGCGAGATGACACAGTGATAGTTTACATGTCAAAGCGGGTGAGATATCAAAAATGGGAGCAAGAAAAGACAAAGAGAAGGAAAGTAGGGGATGTGTGTTTGTATGTGTGTGTGTGTTAGGGGGAGGCAGTCTGTGGCTAGAGCAGTAAATAACTTCCATGAGAATGAGTGCAGCCGGGGAGCCAGAGGGGGCACAGGGCTCACAGTCTGTGCTACAGTGGAAAGCAAAGCACTCTGTGCATTGTGACGAGGCTCAATCTGAGCTCTTGAGCTAGTTTAACCTCTTGAACCTGCAGGCTGTCTTTCGCTTACTTGTGTTTCAGCCATATACGCCATATGTTGTTATTTTAAAGGGGCACTCCAGTGATTTAGTATTGCACTTTCAAAAAGTTGGGAGACCATAGAATAGTTTAAATCACGGCATCCATAGCATGTGCCAAGCTAATGAATACTACATTTCCCATCATGCAGATAAAAATTCTTTCCGTTAGATACATCAGACCGGCAATATGTCATCCAGCCCCAAGTCGCCAAGCCCATGCTTCCTTCTGGGGGAAAACTCATGGTTTCATAATGTTAAAGTACAGCAGATTCAGACTGTTGTCTCTGACTAAATCTCAGCCTAGCTTAGATCAACAGTTATCTATTGACAGATTTTTAGCCGTGTCTTATTAGACATGTCTATAAACAAAGGTTTGTTTAACTTAACATCACTTCTTACAAACTTGTCAAAACTGCAATTTAAAAACATGTAAAATTGCATTGTTGTGTATTTTCTATCTCCCAAAAGGGGCGTGGCCTGACATTTTGTTGAAGTACCCATATGTATCTATGTATGAGATGGTCTGATGTATCTTCCACACCTGGTGAACTCACACATCTTTCAAACTAAATGACCCTAATTAATCTGCCTTCAAACTGAACATGTTTACCATGTTCACGAAAAGAGTTGAACATCCTCCCTCTTAAGTTATTCACCACTTCTGAAGAAAACATTTCTGAAAGCTCCGCATTTGCAAATTTGCTCATGTTTTCAGAGATGGCAGAGGCCATGCAAGTTCATTTTTTTGTGTATGGTAAGTTAACATATTGCAATTGTATTTGTATAGAATTTTATTACAGCCTCATCTTTCATTATGCCTTTGCATTTCCTGCATTACATCACTGGCTTCCTATCTTGCTAAATTGTTAGCCTTGGTGGCCTCTAGATGCTGACAGTTTTGGCATCCATGTTACAGTTGCCTTGGCGTACTGGTTAGTAGTGTAGACAACTTCCCATGTTGTAACCGTGAACTCATGAGTTCCATTTAAAGGCAGAATTTGTAATTATGTGTCTTATTAATTTGTAATTTGTAATTTGTAAAAATGAATGGTTACTTTCTGGGACAAGACAAGCCTTTGTTTTAAGTGATTCATGTAGATTTGATGTCATGCTCATTGACGGCTCTAAGTATGAAAATAAAGAAAAAAATGGGAGTGTGGCGTTACAAAGAAGTGAGCTTACAAGACCTCTGTAGCCAGCTTCTCAACTCTACTGCAGGCTAGCAGCTCGAGGCTACATTAGCCGCTAACAGCATGGCACACCTCAGTCACTGAATGAACTGGCAGTGTTTGAGTTGCATTGTGGGTAATGTTGGTGCCAGGTTTAGACAAGGAAGAAGGATAAATGGAATAAAAAGATGATATTTGGTACTTTTTGAAAAACTGTCCATCATGAGTCTGACAGTGTAATGGGCATGCAATACTAAATTCGAGGAGTAATCTTTTAAGTTTTAAGCTCCTAGCAAGTGCTACTGCAGTTTGTGTGACGTTCAGATGATGGATATGTCAGTGGCTACTGAGGAGTTAGAGTATAATAACCACCCCAGGGCACACAATCAAAAAATGGCTAACATGAATATGTTTTTCGGGTGAATAATGAAGTGAAAATAGCAATTCTGTCTGATAATCAGTCTGTCAACAGAAGACCTACAACTGTTTTGACGGACTGAGCAGTGCTCCCCATGAATGGTAAACAGACGTTAATGAATAAAATAAGGTGGAGTTCCCCTTTAAGGGAAGATTAAACTACTTAGGAATGGCATCATTTGGCATGTAAGTGGTGCTATACACACTCGAGGATACATTTAATTAAAAAAGTGTTGAAGGGGTTAATGCGTATAGCAGGTGCTCACAGTGAATAAGGTGTAAATTGAAGCTGATATTTTGATCTGTTGAGTGAAAGAATCCCCACAGTGTTGTTGCTGCACAGAACATTGAAAGAAAATATTTCCAACAGACTTCTCGCCTTCATATAAACAGAAAGAGAGAGAGAGGGAGAGACTGCATCTCTGGACAGTGCCTATTGATCGCCACCCGGCACACATCACCACAACTTTCACAAATTGCTATTGAGAAGTGACCTGTAATGCAATTACTGGCCAATCCGGGGCCTTGGCTGCCATCAATTATTAAAAGCTGCCTGAGTCGTGGCCCGCTATCCGGCCTCAGCTGGTGCGTTGTGTCATTATCACATCTGCCGGCCACCAGCTCGCCAGCTGCTACAGCGGGGTCTGGAACAAGATTTCCAAGCGCCACTTCCCAGTCTGTCGCACATATCGGATGATACGGCCAAACGAAGAAATTGAAATTGCTGTATTATATATTCCAGCGGCTACAGTGAAGGTGAGATGGTGAAGGTCACGGAATAAAATGGGTTTTGGTTTCTCTTGGCACATTACCATTGAGCATGAGAATGGTATTTACAGAGGAGTGAAATCCCTTTGTGAAAACTGGGGGGTTAGTTTCAGCTTCATAAGAACTTTTATAAGTAGAAAAACAACATTAATATTGCAGTGCGGCTCACCACTGGGTCCTAGTTTTAAAACCGTTCAGTAGCATTGTCAATGCCAGCAACAAATCAATAGCCACTGTTTCTTCCACTAACCTGCTACTTCTCACCGTCTTCTAATAATTCCTTATATGTTTCCACTTTTCCACACTGTTAGCTCTTCTGTAATCACTTATACATTCCTTGAATAGTTTCTGCCATCAGGGCTATGATGAAAGAAGACAGAGAAAACAGCAATGCAAGCATTGCATGATAATTGCCCTTTGCTTTGAACTGACACAATAATTTTTCTTTTAGTTCTCATTATAAAAGCTCTTATTCAAACTGGGCTTGTGATTTTTTTCCTCTGCAGTCATTGTGAAATAATTTATTTGTTATCTAGCTTTACACCAAAGTAGCACTGCTTCTAAAGTAGCAGCACTGCATCTAGAAAGAATGTTTAACACAAATTTTGAAAACAATTTTAACACTTTCATTCTGAAATTCTGTAAAGTAATACCTTCAATAAAGTGTAGATAACACTTTATTTGAAGGGGTGTGCATAAGACGGTCATAACACTGTCATAACCATGCCATGACACCTGTCATGAACATGAAAGAGTCTTTATGAATGTTATTATTAAGTGCCATTTAATCAATTATATAATCTTTTATACAAAGTTGACATTGTTTGAGATGACAACTCGATATTATCAAACTTTATGTTTAACATTATATTATATTAAACTATCAGATGTGGTTAACTTTGACACTGGTCATCTTGACATCAACATAGGGGTGTCATGAATATTTTCCTTGGCCTCAAGTAAACTTGTATGTTTTGGACTTGTCATTAAGTTGTGATTAGGTTTTATTACACTGTCAAATGCTTTTGTAATGGTGCCTTTAATCATTTCCTGGACTTCAGGTAAAGTGTTACCATTTGACACCAAGATATCATTAAATGTAATAAGGCTAGCTTGACAATTAGCTCACAGATTTAGCTGATGGACAGACAATGGTTACTTGTTGCTGTAGTAGGCTAACTGCTGTTTACTGTTATCTGTAGCAGGTGTTAGCAAGTTAGCTCAGTTAGCAGTGAAGCTAGCTGCCTAATTAGCTAACTAAACGCCGGGGTGCCATGAGGCAAACTCATCCCTGTCAAACTGGCCACCTTTGGTTTCAGAGGCTGTGTTCAGTCCCAGTCCGGCCAGGATCTCCAGTCTGACTGGCCAGACTCAGCTCACCACTGGCAACACTAGCAATGGCGGAGGAATGTGCCAGTCGGTACTGTGCATGTGCAACTCTAAACGGAGATGAGAAAGAAAAAAAAAATCAAGATTCACTTTTTAGTTACTGTCATTATCAGCACCAGAAAAACAATATGTTCTTAATAACAATATAGGTATGAGAGTACCAAATGTATGCTGTATGTACAGTCAGAGCTGCAAGAGTTGCGTGAAGCCTGAGGAAACCGCTGAATGACAATGTTCCCTGGTGCTCTGCCTACTGACAACTGAGGGAGACACATGGGAGCAGAGCAGAGTAGTCAAGCCACACTGATGCATGACTGAGAGAGAAGGTATACAGTATGGACCATAATATTCTCCAATGATCAATAAAACACCACTCTAATAGATACATTATACTGTAGGTGTGACTGATTTATGGCATTTTATTGTTTTCAGTTATCTGTTCTCTGTTCCTCAACATTTAATGTGCACGGTAAATTAACTGAGCAGACTGCAATAAAAACATCAGACAACACTGCACTTACTGTTGTGGAAAGACACACTACTGTATGTGTGTGAGCACGAAAAAGACAAGGAGATAGAGCAGTGTGACATACAACTGTTCACTGGCAGGATATTTCAAAGCAGCTGGAGTCAAGCGGACTCAATAGAGCAGCAGCAGCAGCAGGAGCTAAAACTATGACAATGGCAGAATGACTATCACAACCAGCTTATGGAGATACTTAAATCTATGAACTATACGCATGGCCAAGGGCTGAAGCCAGGCGCACACTGGTTCATATTTCTGAGGAATAGTTCAAGCTTCTGTCCTCTCCCCAGTAACAGTCATTGCCACTACAAGGTTTATATCAATACGGAAGTGCAGGATTTTGGGGATTTGTAGCAACAATCACAATCATGTAAGAACTGGATGGATGATTTCCCAGGACTTCAGCAATAATGTGGGCATCCGAGAGAACTTTGTGTTAAATTTTCACTTTTTTTTTTAACCTAAAAGTGAATCATCTGTGCCTTGATGTGCCTTTTTTTGTCACTTTCCCTTCTGGTGAGTACATGGAAAAGTCGTAAAGTGCCAGTAGTGACATTAACACTTGTAAATGCTCAGTGGAGCGGCCTGCTGAGGATGAAGACTCATCAGCGCGCTGTAAGGCTATGCTTTGGTGGATCAATACAAACTCAAGGAAAGGACAAGTTGATTTCAGACTGTGACAGTAGCTTGAGCCAGCAATAGATTGAGATGCTGAAAAGAGCTATGGCACCTCTGAAATGTCTGAAGTGGGGACACGCTTTTAGAGCAAACACAAAAACATTTGGATCACCCAATAATGGCACTTACCAGAGGTGTTTTGAATCGTTCAGACAGTTCAATCCATTCCTTTAGAGAGAACATCACACATTTTAGGACTGCTGGCTGAGGATGCCGTCTTTTCTATCAACAACAATTTGTAGTAAATTTGCTTAAAAGGGGAGGCTATGTGTTATTTAAAATGATAATAGGCATTAATACATCAAGACTTGTCCCAATGGAGAGTGGTAATGGGGCAGTTTGCTAAATTTCATTTCGGAATAGTTATACTGGGGAGTCCTGGCTGAAACTACAAACTCTTTTTTTTTTTTTTATTAAACAAAAGTACAGTATGATCAAAGACTGGGTTAATGCTATGACATTGCATGCACTACAATATGGCTTGGCTGTATGAAGGTGTGTCATTTCACATATGGATCATGAATCTATTGGCCCAGCGGGTAGCATGCACCACTTCTGAAATTAGTTGGATTATTGGACTAAAGTGAACTGCAGCCTCCAGACAAATGATTTTTTCTCATTTGTACAATCTGCTCAAACTCCACTTGGCAATGGGAGGTTGTAACATCAGGCCTGGAGCCCAATGATAATGGGAGCATTCAGACTTTATATGACAAAAGATGGTGTGTGGGCTTGTAATGATCTTTGTTACAATTATGGCACCATTCATGCTTCACTCCTTAAAGGGGTTTAACCAGAACGACACTAGATGGCCAAAAGTATGTGGACACCCAAACACCACAGGAGGGATTCATTTGCAAAAACTGATAAAACCCATTAAAATAAACAAACACCAGTTTGATTGATATTCCCCTGAGTGCAGAGTAAAAAAGTAATTTATGAAAACAAAAAATAATACTGAGATATCTTATCAAAACAAACCAACACCTGTTTGACTGATATTCATTCAAGTGCACAAAAAACAATTTAGAAAAATAAATAAAAACAGATATCTGTTCTTGCAAATAAACCCTTCATATGTAATCATCTCCCATCTCACCTGAACATGTTGTTGCTGCTGCTTAAAGGTGTATGCATTATCCTCATACAAACTAGGTCATGTGATGTATTGAGTCAGTTTTGGAAAGTTTCCTAAACTGCTGGATGCAGGCTTCCCATTTCAGACACTGGAGCAGTGCAGGGGTACAGCCCGACAGGCACTTTAGTTGGATTATTATTGACATCTTAAACCCATATGGGCTAGACAGTGGTGGTGGAGGTCACAAATCAATCAATCAATCAATCAACCAACCAATCAATCAATCAATCAATCAATCAATCAATCAATCAATACATACCATAGACATGAACCTGCTGCTATGACTCCATTCTTTTTGGAAGGTTTTCCAAGATTTCAGAAACTGGTTGTAGGACATTGCCCCCATTCAGCTGCAAGACCATTAGTGAGGTTGGCCACTGATGATGGGCGATAATGCTTGAAGTTGACATTACAATTTATTCCAAAGGTGTTGGGTTTGATGAGGTCAATAGCTAGGTTTTCATCCACGTAGTGCCATTGCACGATGACGTGATTTAATGAGTGCTGGACAAAACTCAAATGGTGAAAAACAATGTAAAAAGCGAACAGGTGAAAGTCTTGCGACATTTGTACATGATGATTATCCATTGTGCACCTTGCACAAACTAATCATGTTTTGTAATGTGACAATAAACTCAAATACGGGTAAAGTTAGGGACAGAGAACACTTGGTGAGGGAAAAATCATGGTTTGGGTTAAGATAAACCATGACCGTGTTTTAGTCTGTTGCTATTTTTTGTCTCCTCAGTGGAGCAGAAGCTTTTTAGTGGATGTGTGTCATGATTTATTTGCTGTCTGTATTTATTGCACTTTGTTGCATTTTGCTTTATACAAACAATACACCAACTTCTCCACCTCAGTCAGGAATAAAGACATTTTTGTAATATTTATACACTTTCTGTGTTTTTGGCAGCTCAAAGTTTTTTTTAATGCTAATTTTAAATTGAAAATGTGTATAAAAATGTGTGGATGGAAACACACCTATTGTCTTGCTGTTGCAGAAAAAGGCCTTTCACAAACTTTTGTCACATAGTTGGAAGATATTATTATGTCCTGTAGCATTAAATTAAACTAAGGGGCCTAGCCACAAACCACATGATGCAGCTGCAGACCGAAAATATAAAAACTCGTGTGGACAAGGCTGTATAGTGAGAATCAAATAAAACTTAGGTCCTCTGTAGACTGTAAAAAGAAAACCACAAGAAAATTAATGAACTATGATGAGTTTATCAACAAACAGTAGAATCTGTGTTTAACTCTGAATTTATTACAAACACTTTTTTTCTGGGAAGTCTTTCTGCTTTTGTACTGTCTGTTGGGGAGACTCATTAGAATTTTTATTACAGGCTTATGACCTGCCAGATTCAGGCTGCATACTGCCTCACTTAAAAGCTTTTCTTGGGTTTGGACACTGGATACTGTTTATTCTTTTTGTTACTCTGACTACTGCCAGTGCCTGCTGCTCTTTCTTTTTATTGTTACACTGAGATAAGCTGCTCATTAGGTCTATGAGTTTACAGAAATCTGTGTTTTTGTGAAGCATATATTTCTATTGATGTCGTTCTGGGCTAAAACTTGCTTGTGCATCACTCCGGCATTCTGTCAATGGCTGTGGATTCATTAATTGCAGTGCGTTATGTGGCAAACGGTTTTCTTTTGGATAAGGGTGATTAGGATAGTTGATGAGGTGATGGCTCGGGGAGAGGGAGGGGTGTTTTAGCTCCAGGGCCCGTGGCATTATTCATGTGGATGTGCAGCTATGCCTCCTGCACACTGCACCACTAATCTAAATCCACAAGAAGGACTGGACTACTGTACACTCTTACAAATACAGGTGCTAACTAGAACCATAAAGGGTTCTTTGGCTTTTCGGTTCTTGGTAGAACCTTTGATAAAGGTTCCATTTGGAACCCTTTCAGAGAGTTCTTCCTCAAACCCAGTATGAGTTAAATGCAGAACCATCTGTGAAAGGTTTCCCACAAAACTTTCTATGATGTAATGTTCCACCCAGAACCTTCTCCGGTGATTCTATCAAGAACCTTTCCCTCTTCTGGGTGCTAACAAGAAACCACCTGGGGGGTTCTACTGAGACCCCTTTAATACTCCATAAGTTTTATCTTTAATATTCCAAAGGTTTCATCTAGAACCCACCCAAGGGGTTCTACCAATAACCATTTAATATTCCAGAGGTTTTATCTAGAATGCACCCATGAGGTTCTACCAAGAACCCCTTTATATTCCAGAGGTTTGATCTCAAACCCACCCAGGGAATTTTAACAAGAACCGTTTAAAATTACAAAGGTTTTATCTAGAACCCACTCAGAACCCTTTTGTATTATGGTACAAAGAACCCTTGACTAAATCCTTGATGGAAAAGTTCTCCAGAGGATTTCAACAATCCTTAAAGAACTCTTTCTTTTGAAGAAGGTTTTTTGTTAAAAGGGGTTTGTAATGGAACCCTCAGTCTTACAAACCTTGACAAACCTTTTTTTTTTTTTTTTAAGGTTTTTCAGAAGTAAATGGCTCTGGGTAGAACTTCAGCTCTTCAGGAAGAACCTTTTTTTTATACCGTAATTTCTAAGAGTGTACTTGTGCACACTTAGTGGAAACAAATCATAACTGAGCACCATCAGCCCCCACCCTCTTTCCTCCAAACACCCCTTCACCTACTTCACCTGGGGAGCCTGGCAGTTATCGACCAATGAGGGCGACTTATTGAGAAAAAGCTGCCATGAAACTGGGTCGCGGGAGCCAATCAATGCCATGGATTTCTTGCCCTGGCATTATCTCAACTGAGAGAAGGAGCTGGGGAGGGAAAGGGGGGGGGGGGGTTTGCGAAAAAGAAACAGACACAAATCAGTCGTTATGGAGGCACCTCAACTATACCTCTCCTCCCACTCCTTCCATCCACCCACACTCTCCAACCTGCCATCATCAACCCCTTCCTCCCTTCTGCTATTCATTTGCTTTTCCGTCTTTTCTGTTGTTTGTTTGCCCCTGGGCTGAAAACTCTGTGTGTGTATATACGTGCTCCATTATGTATGTGTGTGTGTGAAAGCGCTCTGAAATGACGCATTGATTCACAGTGTTCTATATTTTCTCATCTGGCTCACTATTACAGTGCGAGTCAATCGACGCCGTATTTCTCTCCCTCCCTCTTTTACTTTCTCCCTATTCCTCTCCCTCTATGAGTATCAGAGTATCATGTTGTTGAATGGAAGTGTTTACGAGGAGTGTTGTATTGCCGTTACAAGAGATGGGTTTGGAGTATCAGCGGTGTGTTTTGTACCTGTGCCTGCTCGTGTGTATTATTTTCTAACTCGGAACACGGTGTTAAGTATTCAGGAGTGCGTGCTCTTTCCGTGCACTGTGTGGGGGCATATGGTACAGTAGTGCTGAGGCCTATACTGTATATCTGACAGCGTGTTTGAGTGGATGCCAGCTCTGGTTTTTTCTATTTTTTTTTTTTAGCGTGTGTGAGTATTTATACGTGTGAGGGAGGATTTGCTGGTGGGTATTTGCACCCTGTGGTTTGTACACACGCTGCACTAGCTCCAGCTCTGCAACTCCACCCTGTGACCCGCACACACATACACACACAACCACACACACGTGCACGCAACAGAAACACATCCACCCACTCATGAGGACTTTTGCCAGAATCAATAGAGGCTTTTTAATGCCTCTTGCTGTAGTACGAGTCTGAAACTGGAGCGCGGGATCACAAATATGGCAGCCAGGGCCCGGCGTTTGGGACGCGCCCCATTTTAGACCTGTCTCACGTCACCATCTCAAAAGACAAAACAAAAAAACAACACCTCCCCCATTTTCCTGCTCAATAGCTGTGTACTTTGAATAAAGAAAAAAAAAACTTTTTCACTGGTGATAACTTGCATGATATTGACTGTGTTCTTCAGATTTGTGTTTTTAGTTTATTTCCAGGAAAGGACAAATTATGAGACAGGCAGAACCAGGACATTTATGGTATTTTTATGGCTCTTTGGTAACTTTTTGCAGGTTTTGGTGTATATGTATTTTGTATATTTGTACATGGATGAATTTAAAGTCACAGCATTTATAAACTGCAGACTTGTGTCTGTGTCTATGTCTTATAAATGTATATATCACTATTTTGGGAAAAAGTTCCCTTTTTAGTCATATCAAAAGAATTATAAATGAAAAGAATTGAAAGAACTGCATTTTTTGATAGTTGAGGGAATCTTGAATAAATAAGCTGCTGTATATAATATAGCTGTGGACTATCAAATATTAACAATTATAGGCTGTATTTAAGCACTATGTCACTTCATGATATGTTTTGAGAATGGTCCTAGTGAAAAACAAAACAAAAAAAAGAATCAATGCAGAATTGCCTTTTTTGTCTTTGGAACTGACTTTTTATAGGTTTACCATGACTCTAAATTTCTGCAGTTGGCTGAAAACTGTAACTGTACATCATTACTTTGCTCATGATGACTGATGTTCACTTTTTGAATCTAAATCATTTCAAAGACTCCTGCCAAATCAGATCCACACTGACATGCTTTTCCACAGGTATCATACAAATACTATGTGAGACTTTTCAAAATAATATAAGAAACCAGAGAGAGATCAACTGTAGCTGAAATATGCACTGTGCATCTGTATTATGTTGAGAAAAATAAAGTAAAATATGATAAAAACTTGAAGGGCAGCAATGATCACAGATCTCTGCCAAGGCCAATAGTCCAGTCGTCTATGCAAATCTGGAAGCGTAACCACCATATATGTTTGATGTATGTTAGACTATTAGATTTATGTCTCATTGTTTTTATTGTGCCTATGTGAAGCCTCATATTCTCCACTTTGCTTTTATTATATACTTGCAAATTCAGTTCATTGTGCTGTAGACACCGATGTTACAATTGACCTACCTCCCGAGGTTAATGAAAGAGAACAATAATTTGTATATCCACCCTGTGATTCGGATCCTCTCCAAACTTTAATAGGTTCTTCCATGGCCAATGCTTCACCCTTTCACCAAATTTCATGAAAACTGAACCTGTAGTTTTTCTGTAATCCTGCGGACAGCCAGACCGAGAAAACAACCAAACCAAAACACAACCTCCTTGGCAGAAGAAATAAACAGCTGTTCTGATTGGCAGATACACACTATTACTGATTGGTACCAAAAAACTGGAACATATTGGGATAGTATTATATAATCTAATATATAATATTAAGACATACATTGTTTTACTGTTTTAACTTTCCAATGAAAAATGTTAACGGTCACTCTGAATAAATGCCCTGGCTTTGTGGCCCCCCAGACCCGTTCGGCTCCTCAGCCAGTGCTCGGGAGGTCTCTTCTATGCTTCATCCACAGTTACAGTGAGTTTCATTCAAATGTACCTCTTGAATGTTTTGAATGTCCTCAAACATTGCAGTAATATTGGTTTCTGTGTCAGTAGAGTTGATTTAATACTGTTGGCAGAAACTTTTTCTCCATCAGCATAATCCTGTGTACCTGTACAGTAGTTTGTAGCACTGTGATGGAATGAGGGATGTGAAAACAATTTGTCATCTATCACGAGTAGTTCAATGTCAGTGTCACTTTAACATCAGTATTTTTGCTTGTCGCTTGTTTACCCAAAGTCTCTCCTGACACTGCACAGGCTCAGTTGCACAAACACACACACACGCACACACACACATACAAGGCAGCCCTTAGTACTTTGTCTGAGCTACACTAACAGCCTACAGCCATGCTTACAGGGCATTTCCACTAGGAAGCCAAATCCCCTCTTCTCTCGGCTCACCTGGCAGCGAGAGAAAAAAAGACGGCAGAAAACTTTTAAAATGTGAGGGCTGGGGAGCAACTTTGACGATAAAAAGCGCATCAGGACGCGAAGTGAAGGGGAAAGAGGCTTTAAGGGGGAAAAAAGGGATTTCATTTGCAGGGTTTTGGTTGTGTTGGCCTGTGAGTGGGGGATTGATAGAGGATGGAACGAGAAAGAGAGAAGAAGGTAGATGAAAAAAGCGGAGGAAAGAGGGTGTAGTCGTGTGCCATAAAACGTCCCACTGCTTTTCCCAGGGCCAAGTCCTCGCTCTGTTTCTAATGAACTCATTTATTTTGTTTTGCTGGCTTTACTTCCACCAGCAACTAAAGACAGTCTCCTGGTCTGCCTCTCTGAACGCTCAGCTTCAGGGTTTGTTGAGCATCTAGGTCTGTCCTGTGGCATTACCTTTGTTTACTTAACGCTCACCATCGATCAAATGCAAACCTGAGACTGTCCTCCGTTGGCAAAGGCACTGCTAATTAGCATTTCCTTCTAAAACTATGTTGATTGCAAGTGACTGATTAAATTTATTCGCTGTTGATGCATTACTGTGCAGCATGTGAAGCCAACACAGACTCCTTCCCTTAAAGATGTTAAGACAGAATCCTTAAAAAAAAAGGTTGTTTTTGTGCCTGTATCTTCTGGTCCGTGTCAAACAATAGCAACAAAGGCAAAAACATCAATCGGCAGCACATTTTGTGTGAACACAAAATCGCATTCTGGTTTTGGCCAAATATTTAATCTCTCCTCCTCTCTCTCTGTGTGTCTCTGTCTCTCCCTCCCTCTTTCTTTCTGAATAATATGCCACTGGGAAGTGGAAAAAAAAAAAAACTGAGAGCACGGATCCCCACTCCTCCGCTCTTCTCGGCTGCACGTCTGTGATGTCATAATCACTCACATCAAAGGCTGTGCGCTCAACACGGCGACTGTCAGCTTCCCTGGAGGCGTCATTAAAAACGAACAGAGCAAACCGAGCCAGGCCTGACAGAGACGCATCAAAACTTCCAAACACGCACGTACGCACACATGCTCGGGCGGGCAGGCGTGTGCACGCACACACGCGAGCATGGGTGCATGTGCAATCAGGTGCATGCACTAACTGAAATGTATTACAGAGACGCATGCACACACAAATATATGATCATAAAATCATGTAAGAAAATGTTCACAATGCATATAATCCCTCATACACACAGACACACATGCTGACACCGGAATATGTACGTATTCTCTATGACAGTGTGAAAAACCCCTCATTCTAGCATGTGTGAATAGGAGCCCAGCGTTAAAACAGGACATGCGTTGCTTCCAGCTGCATCGTACATGTGAGTGGTAACATCCACAGCATGTGAACATCTGTCGGGAAGATGTGCTGTCGTGATGTACATTCATGATGCACACTCATGTTGCTGCCAGTCTGGGGCATAATGCAGAGCGTGCACATAAATGTACAAATAGCCTACATCCACCCTCTCACCCGCTTTTCATCCCTCTCCTGCCTGTCACACTCTTGCCCACACACATGGACACATACACGCACACACACACACACACACACACACACACACACACACACACACACACACACACACACACACACACACACACACACACACACACACAGGCACACACTCATTTACACAAACTGGAGGAAGGACTATAAATAGTATGCCTATGATGCGATGCTGTGTGTGGTTTCTCCCTATGGGTTTCTGTGTGTGACTGTCAAAGTGAAGAGAGAGGGAGGCAGTGAAAGAGAAGGGGGGGCAGTGGCAGAGGAAGAGGGACAGATATTTAAGGGAGAGAAGGGCTGTGCACGTCTGGTATACAGCCAGTGATAAACAGTACATGACAAGCATGGCAAAGACAGTCAGTCCCCTTTGATTTGAGATGAATATAAGGCATTATATGTTAAAAAATGAGCATCTGTGTTTGTGTGCCAGAGTGAATCCAAGATGTGTTTATGTAAGATTTTTGCTTCTGGGTCGACATGGCGTTCCTCGTGTACAACTTACCCCTGGCAGGGTCTTCTGCTCGTGCAATGCATTCTGGGCTTTCAGGGCCGACTCTCTGGCACAGTAGGTGAGGAAGGCACAGCCTGAAACATGGAAAGAGAGAGAGATAATTATGTTATGTGAACTAGGGGGACGGAGAAGGAGAGACAGACACAGGGAGGGAGCACCAATCACCAGCAAATTGCCAAAAAACAACACACACACTCACACAGTCATGCTTCCATCACTTTAAGTTACATTACATTGACTTACAGTTATTTCCTGGAGACATACCCTAACTATATCCATACCCACTACTTGTCTAACCCTAACTCTAACCTTACCCTATTTATAAACAAAGTCTTCACCCTGAAATTCATGATTTACTTTATGAGGACTTGCATTTTATCCCCATTAGGAAGACAAGTCCCCACAATGTGAGTGTGTAAATAGATTTATGCCCCCACAACATAAATAATACATGTCCGTGTGCGCACATGAGCACACACACAGAGCTGTGTGTGTGCATGTCCGTGTCCACATGTCCATGTGCGCACGTACACACACACACACACACACAGTTGTGCTTCCATCACTTCAGAGGACATTACATTACACTGACTTGCGTTCATTTCTTGGAGACTCATCCTAACCTTACCCATAACAACTACTTGTCTAATCTACCTGTCTAAACCCAACCTTAACCTAAGCCTAATCATACCATCATCATAAAACAAGTCTTCACCCTGAAATTCATGATTTACATTATGGGGACATGCATTTTGTCCCCATAAGGAAGAAGAGTCCCCACAATGTGAGTGTGTAAACAGATTTGTGTCCCTACAACATGAGTAATACACATATACACACACTCACACACACATACACACACAGATTGAGCCTGCAGCCATAGCTCTGAAACTCTGTCTACATGGCAGCACTGGGAATTCGCTCGTGTTTGTGTGTGTGTGTGTCTGTGCGTGTTTGTGCACAGTGAGCAGCATTTCGGCAACTGAACAAACGGAACATTCCTGTGTACACAAATCCGTACGCATGCAAAAGAAGACATGAAAGTGAGACGAAAAATTGCAGCTCTGGAGATGCAGCGACGATTTGTGCATTCTGTCGCGTGAGAGCCATTCTGCCCGCAAAACACATCAAATCTGCCGGAGCTTTTCTCCCTGGCAGTCTGAAATAGCAGTTATCCATTCGTCCATCGCACTCTTCTGGCTGCTGTGACAGGGATAGACATTTCCCTGACAGCTTCTCTCTCTCTCTCTCTCTCTCTCTCTCTCACACACACCCACCCACCCCTCCCCTCTCCTCCCTCCACCCTTCATTTCTCCGTCTCTCTCAGCTCCATATGTTCCAAGACTACCCACAATCCTCGGTTTTGTTAGCACCTGGGCTGACATGTGGGGGTGGAAGGAAGATGGAGACGCAGGAGGCAAGGAAGAAGAAGAAGAAGCCGTGGGGAACGTGTGTAAGCCATTCCCTCGCCACCCCCTGTTGACAGTGAGGCGCACGCCACTGTCAGAGAGCTGACAAACTGTCAATCTGCAGATCAAGGCTAATGATTCATGTGTTTGACAGTTTAATAAAACACTTACAAAGACAATTGCACAATAGGCTGCCGTGGCACGATTCAATTTGAGGCAAATATGCTTCATACTGTACAAGTATATGCAGGTGTTTTGTTTGATTGCTCGGGTTCAGACTGGAATTTTAACTAAAAAACAATAATAATAACAATAATTTAAATTGAATTCAATTAATTCCAGTGAAAGAAAAAAAATCATGCACATGGGACAATTAGTCTCTGGGTTTGCACAGTTATAATATTAGCTGACATTTAAAACATTTGAAAAAGAGCTCTTTTAGTGGACAATGAGGTAGACACAGTATACAGAGCCCCCTAAACAGATATGGGGGAAGGGAAAAAATTTTCTCAGAGTATCTACTTGCAAACAGATGAGATTAGGCACCCAATCTTCTTAGTTTAGCTACAAAGAGTAATAAGTTCACTTTAGAAATATGGTTGAATAGGTGAAGCACAAGACTCAGAAGTCTAGGATTTGAGTCCAGTGGAAAATTAGAACTCAACCTTAACTTTAAATTTTATACTTATTTGACTGAGTTGTTTTTCAATTATTACTATTTTCAGTTACAGTTTGCTTACATTTAGGCAAAAAACAGACACATTGGCTATTTAAACCCCAGGTGCAAATAGCATTGTTGACTACAGACACCTGGTTGCTTGTCTTTGCTAAACAAGGCTGTATGCAAATAGCACCTTTCCAAAAATATTATGGTGGCAGAAAATCACACTGTCCTAGAACAGTTTGTATGAATGAGATTCAAGTAACATTACAGTTAGTGATACAGACACAAATTTTATTATGCTAATGTAAGCTAGTAAGCATGCCCAGTAATGTTCAACTCATGTTAAAAGTTGCTAATAAAATAAACACTGACTTCAAATAGGGTAATGCCAACAGTTAAAGTTAACAAAGCTGTAATGTTAACATATAGAAGGACTTACCATTAATTACTTGTGTAAAGTTATTATGATATGAATGACTGGGGTTGGTTCCTTGGGTTTTGACCTGGAAGCAGGAGTTTTTTTTTCATGCATATATATATCTCAGCACTGAAGTTTCTTGAAAGAATGCAAAAACTGCCCATAATGTTTTCACCTTTACTTTCACAGCTAATGTTACCCTTTTCAGAGTCTGTGTTTGTTTTATAAGCATCTTTTATAACATTATGTTACTGGACATGTTAATTAGCCTACATTAACATACTTACAAACATTTGTGTCTGTATCATTACCTACCATTGGTGTTATTTTATTTTATTTTTTTTATTTCTCAACCACTTTTTCCTATCTTTTTTTTAACCCTCTCCAATGTCCCCTTAGGGGGTCTCTAGACATAAACATTACAGCAGTAAGAAGAAGAAGAAAAAAAAAAATGTCATTTTTTGGATCACAAAAGTCTCCGTGCAGACATTGACAAACTATTCCCTGCTGCCATGCAACTAATACAAGCACAAAGAGACAAAAGAACCACAGTTTGTTCTGGGAACATCAAGGGCTGAGCAGACGATTATCATCGACCCCTCCCCCCAAAAACAACACAAACACACAGTGCAGTTTAAAGACGGCACCCTCCTCTTATAGATCTTCCCGGTTGTGCTTTGCTTTGTTCTTTTTGCATACTGGGGGCTATTTATTGTTGAGGGCAGCACCATGTACTGTATGTAGAAGCAGCATGCCTTCCATCCTCTCGGCTCCGTGTCTTTAACCCCGGGTCGTCCTGATGGCGGGACACTGGGGAGCTCCGCCTGTTGGTGTTTTTAATTAACGGGCCTCTCTCTCATTAGGCGGAGTGGGAGCTGGCCACTGACAGCTTGGCTACCTCCTCGTCCTCTCCGGGCCTGTCGTGTTAACGCTACATGCCGGCGATGTCCCACAGGAAACGCATGCAAGCCTCTGATTCACACGCCTGACACACACTCGCATGTTTGGAGTGCAGGCACCCACTGCATTGAGTTCAGTAATGGATGAAGTATTCAGATCTAGTAATACTATACCACAACATAAAGAATACTCAAAACTGTGGGTAGTGGAGATGGAGGTCTGAGATGGAGGTCTGATGTGCTCTGACACCGTGTATGAGCTCAAGTATCCCCTCATCCAACACTGTCAAAAAATATATTTTACAAATTTGGAAGAGCAAATACACAAATCAACAGTCATTACAAGAAATTAATGTGTAAGTCTTGATAAAATCTATAACTAAATATGTTCATCAGTGATGTTTTTCATGACAAAGACGATACGGTGATGAGACTGCACAAACGTCATTAAACTGAGACTCAACAAATTATTGGCGCAAAAAGACTAAAGTGTAGTTTAAAATATAAAAACTTTATCAAAATCTCATTATTTTTGTTGACCAAAAAGAGATGAAATATTATAGGCCATTTTTTCAAGGCAGCAATTCCGTTCCCTGTACTACGAGCGCCAGTTTTGTGCCCTGTGCTACTCCTGCTTTGTTTAATTCAAACTTTGCACACCCACCATCCACTCCAACCGCCTCACTTCGCCTTGCATGCAATACAAAAACGTAGCACTTCCCACACTTGACAAAAAGTGAACCTAATCCAGCTATTACATTTCCTTGGAAAATATAAATGGAGAAACAAATTAGTTGTATATAAACGTCATTCGTGGGAGAGAGGCTTGCTTCATCAACAACACACTTCATGTAATAATTTTTTTTTTCATACATTTTTTTTTTCATAGTGATTGTGGAATTGTTGATGTTTAGGCTGTCTCTTTTTCCTCCCTTTTTTTCTGTAGGTTTGGTCGAGTTTGCATTTAAAAATCCTTGGAGTGGCAGAAACTGGACATTTTAACCTTTTACCAATCAAGCACCGTCCACACTACGACCAATAACTATGATAATAATTATAACGATAATGATGTGAGCATCCACACTGATTAACAATGACATTCTGCAAACAGTGGTGCCAAGCAACTTAGGAAGATGGATACTGATGATCTGTTGTACATTGCACAGAAACGCAAAAAGATAAACAGATGGAAATGGTCTCTGAAGTTCTTCAAAGATGAAGGGAATTAGGGGAATGCAATACTTTGTTACGAGAGTTGTCACCTTTTGAAAACAAATTTTATTCATTCCTTCTTGAGTCAACATCAATTTGACTCTCATCAAAGAGGACATCAGTAAGGACAAAATGAACTTCAGAGACCCCATCAGCACCAAAGCCAGTATGTCTCTGGAAAAATGCTATTTTTATATATAATATGCAGTCTTATATTACGCTATATAAGTGTTTAATTAATCTGAAAGGGATTCCAATGATAATGCTTGCAACTGTCATTATAGTTTTGGTGTAGACCCCACATTGATTTCACTTTACTTCACAGTTTAAATAGTTATTGGTGTAGTAATTGTTATGTTATCGGTGTGGACAACCCTTTACTTTTATATATTTTGACTTCTCTGCTCTTTTCCTATGATTTCCATGCTCTCTCAATTGCATCATGTGATGTTAAGCTGTTACAGCTGGGGGTATCCTGGTGACCTACTGATCATGTACTCACAACATCCCCTGTTTGAGTTCAGTCACTTCTATACTACATAAATCTGGTAAAAGAAAATGCCTAAAATACTAAAAAACCGCTACAGCTGACTTAAGCTGTTAGAAGACATGCCGTACGCATTCTGCCTATTGTAGATGGTAGTTCACTGATTATCATGACATTAAGTATATCAATCAGATCAGCCTCATATCAATCTGTAATATTTGTCTTTGTTCTAAACACAAATATGAGGATAATTATATTTTTACCAAATCATTATCCTTATTTTAAATTCACAATCACAGATATTTGTAAAATTATTTTTTTCATTCTGAAATGTAGTGACAGAAGTATAGAATATCTCAAAGTACCTCAAAATTGCACATAAGCACAGTATTTCAGTACTTGCGTTTAGTTACGTTCCATCACAGAGTGTATTCACACACGTATGGAGGGGGCAGGCACGCATGCATAGATGCTAACACGGTCACACACTCTCACATACACACACACGAAAAGTGACAGTCAACAAACGTTCAATTTATCATCATTGTCACAAGTCAGATGCTGGCAGCGGCTCTAGTATCTGACTAAGACCCATATTGGCCCAGGAGAGAGAGATAAGCTGTTTGTTTCTGCTGTCAATGCTGCCAATTTGGTTTCCCATCACTTCAAATTCAAATCAACAGCAGCGCAGAGGGGATCTGAGAGAACGTGTGTGTGTGTGTGTGAGACGAGAGGAGACGAGAGAGAGAGGGGGGAAGAGAGAAAGAAGGGCACGGGAGCAAAAAGAAAGAGGGGGAGGAGAAGAGCGTAGAGGAAAAGCAGAACAGCAAGGGATGCTCGGTAAGGGAGGGAGAGGGAGAGGGAGTAGATAAGATCACCTAGCTTCTGTGAACACCATCCCCCTGTGTCCTACACTCGCTTCTTATCTCAACCGCTGCAGACACCCTAAAGGGACACACACCCACCGAGAGAGAGGGAAACAGGAAGAGAGTGAGAGACAGAGAGGGAGAGAGGAATATGGGGAAGAAAAAGAGAGAAGATGAAAGAAAGCAGCAAGGGAATGGTGGAGACTATGAATACTTACTGGTGGGGGAAGAAGAAAAGACACAAGCTTCAGTGGTGAAATCCACCAACTGTCACCAGGCCTCATTTAAATGACAGCTGTGTTGGACCCCATAGAGCTTTGACCTTGTTAACTGTGGGAAACATTTACTTGATGAGCTCACTTTGATAGTTGTACAGTAGTTTCCCAACAAGTTGACTGCTGGGAAACTTCATGTATGTATTTTTCATATCTACAGAGATGTCGTTTTGTTTTAAGTCATCTTCTCAGGCTCAGTATGTTTGAAAGCTTGAATAATCCAACAATGTTTATTTAAACTGGCTTGTACTCTGTGATGGCTAAAGCATGTTTCATGAGTTTTGAAGCAATGTCACTAAAAATTAATAGGGAATGGGAACGTGTCTTCATCTACTTCAGCAAGTCATACATTTTTTAGGATACTTACCTGTACACTGTCACCACCCATTTAGCTATGTAAAATAAGTCTCAACCCGTTCAACTCGGCGTGGCTAACTTGGTTAAACTGCTGTTTTTAAAAAAGAGAGAAAAATCATGGGAAAAATATTTAATCATGTGATTATAAATGAGAAAGAAGTGCCCGCTGCTGGACATGGGCTTCCAAAGATTTAAATTTTTTTTATTAAATTGCGCCAACGCCAAACACAAGATAGCCTAAACACCAACATCAGTGACTGTAGTGGTATGGATTGATATCATTAACTTAGTTCACATTTTACTGCTCCTTTGACTCGGTCAAGAGCTTCTCTTTATATGAGCATGTGAGTTTAATGTATTCTTTGTGCATTTCTTATGATGAACGATTGACAGATGATGACAGCTACCGTTGTTAGGTACACTATCCTCCCAAAATGGCAGTGCTGCACCAAAATGCTGCGATTCCCACTGTCTATGCTTATATTTTGCCAGGCTTTCAACCACATGGCTTACTGATCATTTTCAAGCATTACCTCAGATATTTTAGCCTTGTTTGTCTGGAATCCAAGATTTTACAGCTATTTCTGTTTTTCTTTTATTACTAAACCCACCATAATATGTTAACGGGCAGCTTCCAATTTACACATCCAGCAGAGCAGCCAGCAGAGCAACTTTAGTATCTATTTGGAGTCATATTTCTAACCACCTGATGAATGTAAGTCAAATATTCACTCTCCTTTACACTCTGTTTTTGGTCTCAGCCAGCTCTGGAGGGAAATATGTGGCTCTTGAGCAGCTAAATGCTCTAATTAGTCACTAACTTTGTCTGTTAGCTGTCTGGTGCTGGGAATGTAGTGGATTTTTAGAGCTTTTTCACCAAAACAGTGCTAGTAAACACACTTAATTGGTAAATTAATAAATAAAAACAGTAAATTCATTGTAACACCAAAATAACCTGTGCAAAGATCTATATATGTATATGCAATATGTAATGCTTAGGAGAACTGTAGAGCTCTCTGAGGGTTTGTCACTACAAGTGACCCCTTTCACATACACATGTGATCCATTGTTAATTAAAAATATTGATTATAGCCACCAATGTTGTGTTTTATCATGTCACTACATGTAGCTATGAGTTCAATCAAATCCTAAATCCTATTATATTTTATTTAAAGTTGCAGTATGTAAGATTTAAGGGAGTTTATTGCCAGAATATGGTAAGAATAGAATATAATGTAAGTTTTCATTAATGTATAATCAACTGAAAATACGAATCGTTGCGTTTTTGTCAACTTAGAATGAACTGATTATCTACAGATCTATGGTCTGCCATGTTGTTGCCATGTTTCTACAATAGCCCAGAACAGACAAACCAAACTCTAGACAGGGCCTTTCGCATTTTTCGTGAATTTCACTGCCAGGTGAGGCCCAGAAAGGGGAGGGTGAGGTGAGGGGTATTTAGTTGGTTGGTGTCTACAACTTTCGCTGTTAGATGTCATGAAATCCTACAAACTGGACTTTTAATTTAAGATTTGCTTTGCCTAAAGACAGTGAAATTTAAAGTAATTTAGTTCCACCCTGTGCATTTTATGTGTGATTACAGAATGTAAACTCCTGAGGTCAATAAAACCCCCAAATTCCCCCAAACAATCCAGAGACCATGACCTCTGTGACCTTAGTGGTAGCTTTGGCCCTTGATGGGAACACTCTAATCTTGAAATTCTCCCTTGAAACTAATTATGATTGTACTAGAAGTTAAACTACTAATGCATTCCTGAATTAGCGCTTTGCAGCGTTACTGGACACATGAATTACTTTTTACCAGCATGCATTGCCTGACGCCACCCAAGACTAGACAGCTTGGGGACAATGTTATTGCACAGAATTCTCTAATTATCTTGTGCCTATTAATTCAGGGATTGTAAAAGGCTGACATAAAAAGTTCCCTCCTCTCACTCTATCCTTTTATTCCCAGCCACAGACGGGGAGAAACTCCCAGTGATCATTTAAATATTTCAGAACATCTTGGTAAGAGCCTAAAAAGAGTCAATAGCATTAAAAAGCTTTATCCACGGCACAGCTGAAACTCCACGCTGCATAGCCCTGGAACTCTGCCTCGAAAAACTTTGGCATGAAACTTTGTTTGAGGCTGTCCAATTTCAGTCAGTCAATAGAAATCTCCACGTCTCCCCCTACCTCAGTTCTGTTAGCACTTATCTCCGCCTGAAAGGGTTGACCAAGGACAGCCTTTGCTCAATAAACAGAAGAATGTTTTTTTTCTCCTTTTTAAAAGATTGACCTTAAGACAAGAACGTTCTGACTGGATTTTTGTGAGTGCTAAGGCTTAGATAACACTCTTCAATTCACTCTTGAAATGGGTCAGAGTAAAGACGAAAATTCTTGACTTATTGTGTTCAGAGAAATAGCACATAAAGCCTTGGTCTTTTAGTCATATGGCGACAATGACTACTACCACTGAGTGCAGAAGAGGAATACTAATAAGTGTGGTATTAAGAGAGTTTCTGAATCAGGAATGATAGAGTTGCCCTTGTACTGCTGTAACTGGGACACTCAATATGAGCCATGCGATTGTTGCTATTCAGTCTGTATCTGGTTCAAAACACCATCAAATTAAATGAGAAAAGTTGATAGTTGCAATGCAGTGAATTCTACCACTGAAAATAAAATATATACAGCAGCTGCAGCCATGATCTCCGTGTCTCTTTACTCCTTACTCCTCTTACTGTTTCTGTGGAAAAGGTATCCTTGTAGTGTTCGACTCTCACTGTATATATGGAAATGTTTTGGTTGAATTAAAATTGCAGACTGGTTTAGGTCCAGTATGTACGATTCACAGGGATTTATTGGTAGAATATGGCAGAACTAGTGTATAATATTCATAACTAGGTTTTGTTTTATTCATTAGTAAAAAATGAGAATCCTGCTTTTGTTACCTACCTAAAATGGGATACCTACGAATGAGGCCATATTGTATAGCTGTTTCTGCAGTAGCCCAGAATAGAGAAACCAAATACTGGTTCTAAATAGTGTCTTAAGTGAGTTTTACAGCCACTGTGGGTTCTCCTACACCAGGATTACTCAAAATTTGGACCAAGGTCCACATCTGTATGGAATGGCAAATCAATCAGAAACCAGCCAATACCTTGTGTTATGAATACAATACATTATTAAGTGTGACTTCTACTTTTTAGGAAAAGATTTTGATCAATAGTGACATTAATGATGTTGAATATACAGAGTAGATGCTACGCTGTAAATGATTTCCAGCTACTACGATCATTCTCAGCAATTCTGTCCCAAAATGAGCGTAGCTGACCGTATTCCCCTAGAACTGACGTTGTTGTCATGCTTTTAGTTTCAGTTTGTTTCCTGTTAAATCTAGTCTTTCCTCTTTTTTCTGCTGTTTTACTTCCTGTCTTTTCCTCTCCATTTTTGATTCCTGATTGTTTGCACCTGTGAATTGTTTTCTTCTCCTTCACTAAAGTAGTTAATCTTGTCTTTGCCTCCTTAGTTTTCAGTTTGTCTTCGTCTCTCATCAAGCCATAGCACTTTCCTCTGTGTTTCCTTGTGTTTCTTTTTTTGTACTTTCTGTTGGATTTCACGAACCTTAGATTCTGTTTGCTCTTTTGAGTATGTTCCCCTTTGTTTGCCTTTGGACCACTCGTAAGTCTTTTCTGATTAAGTTTTCATTAAATCTTTGAACAGTACTCTGTCTCTTGTCTTCATTTTGAAGCCATTCTCTTATATCTCCTGATTACCCCTTTTAACTAATATGACAGTTGTCATGGTGACATTAAATGCGCTAACATGTTTGCATTATACAGTGCCTTGCAACTCTTTTGAAAGGCGCTTTATAAATAAAGATTACTTACTTACATATTATCCTGCACATCCTGTGGTCCAAATAGCAAGATGGAGCACAAGATGCGCTCAACATCTTTAACATGACAATAACAAGTGATGTCAAGTCCTACCCTGTAAGTTGATCAGCTCTTTATAATTGTCATTTTTCTGTCAATGTAAAGCTAAGCCTACTATCCTGAAAACAAAACCACACTGATCCAAACATACACACTGTGGAGCTTGAGTTAAGTGACTACCTGCCAGACTCCATTAATATATTGCTCAATTTAACTGTTACAAACACCTACGCCTTCTACAAGATTAGTAATGATTGTTACGACTCATAAACAGACACTAACTCATTTGGTGAACATTCTGCATTAATACGAACTCTAATTAATGTAAAAGAGGCAAATAAAAGTTATTCTGGCCTGGAGTGGGAAATTCAGAAAAGCAAGTATTTCAACTTCACGTTCTCTTAATTTTTGATGACATTTCATGGTCATGTTATGATTTACTACAGTGAATACATTACAGATTTCTCCTTTAATGTTAGGTCGGAGAATTTGCTATCAGCTCCTAAATCAGGTTTGTTTCAGTAATAGTACACAATTTCTTCTACTACTGTAAATGTAAATTTAAGAATATGTCTGAGTCAGTTTTTAAGTGAGCTGAATAAATATTATTTTGTTATCGCCAATTGTTCTGGACCTCTGACCTGGAATAAAAATCAGATGTGGACCTTGGAGTAATTACTTTCAGAGCCCCTGTCCGACATGCTTGAAGGAGAGGGTGAGGCAAAGTGTTTGCAGTCCGCTAGCTCACCACTAGCTGCCACTAAATACCACACACTGGTCCTTTAAGCTAAATATCTCCCACTGAATGTGGTATCAAACCCAGACAAGCCCCCACACTTTTGGATCTGTGAGGAGTAGTAATTCAATAAAGTGAGCAGCAGTCGCTCATATCCCCTTCACCTTTGCTGACCTTTCAGATCATTACTCACAATGGAAAAAAGAGACAGAAGATAGAGGCTATTTTAGGGGACACGGCCAAGGTCTCCAGGAACACTCCAACTTTCTCCCCGTATCATCTTAAAATCTTTAATTGGCAGCTGTAAACCCTGATTAAATAAAAAAGCACTTTGAAGCCCACAATATGAGCTCAGAGAACGGTACTGTACTCTGTGTGAATGAGGGGTGAAAAAAAACTTCAATTACTGTTCAGAGACCACGTCAAGCCTTTTTTTCATTGTGTAAAACAGGCCTTAAAAATTCAGGAGCTGTTTCGGGGACTAATGAATGCTGGTCTTAAGTATGATATTATTTCAGCGGAGTGAGGCAGAACTACGGGGCAGTATTATGAAAGAGGAGGTGAATTCATTTATAATGGAGTGTAATGCCATTCCCAGCTCTCCTATAGGTGGCTATACGCAGATCCCTTAGTCCTCTCTTCAGGGGAACAAGAATAATCCGTAATATGGAAACACGCACCGAGCATGTCACTGAGGGAACAGGCGAGCAAGAAAAGACAGAGCAAAAGTTAATAACCAGGTGATAAAACTCAAAGGGACAGCATGACTGTACATCTGCTGCATTTCTCTCACTCTGAAAAGTGCAGGACATAGTCATTTAGAACAATAGTGGCTCCAGTTGTAACTAAATTACTCTGTGAGATGAGGATATGAAGATCGTCAAATAAAAGTTATTATACTGTATCCTGGGTGAATACTCAGTTCTGATTGACCGGGGGGTGTCAAATAAATTTTTATAACTGGGCATTTTCTGCAAAACTGTTATATCATCATGCCAAATTAATGTGCTCTGAGGGGTTTGAATGTTACTTTTCAGCAACACACTGAAAAATAACCCGAATATACCTGAAGTTGTCCAAATATATGCGGGCAACTGGTGTGGGAATGAATATCACCTGATTTATGACAATAAAAGTAGAAAAGAAAAGCACTGATAACTACGTGCGTATTGAACTGAAAACTCTCACTGATTACACACAAGACCCCTGTATTCCCTGGTGAAAAATAAATTGCTAAATATGTTAAAGTTTATCATACTTGAGTGTACTCACAGTTAGACTAATCATCAGTACACTTCAAGTGTGTTCATGATCAGTTAATTTACGGTTTCCTGTTTTGGAACAACTAATTTTATATGAAATATATTTTAGTTGGAATTAAATTGTAGAGTAGAACAATTTCAAGCATACTGAGTACACTTAAGGTATTTGGCGGTGTATGTGCAATATACCTGCTTGTTTAATGAAAATAAGTTTACCTTGCTTGTACTCCTTTTTCACAAAGTACATCTTCAGATAAAGCATACTTAAATACACTTCCAGTAAGGTAAAATTACAGAACATTTTGATAAAGCATACTAATGTCTATTACAAAGGACTTAGGAGAAATAATTATACTTAAAAAAAAAACTAACTGACCACTGTAAATACTTTGTAATTCAGTATACCTTTAAAAGTA